>NKZI01001840.1:0-38690 GCA_002370645.1 Metschnikowia sp. 00-154.1 | reverse complement strand
GAGTAGTGTAGTAGTAGGAGTAGTGTAGTAGTAGGAGTCAAATTCTAGTCCCGGAACGATCCTTAATCATCATAGTAGATTCTCAACCACGGATCTTAGTACTGAATTTCCATAATTGAATGTAACGGAACAAGCCCATTTTCTGACCATTGTGTAGGATCCAGAAGCAGATATGTCACGGCTAAAAAGCTAGAACTCTTTGGAATCTCACTATACCAGCACAGTATGGTAGTATTCTCTCTCTGATTATCTCAGATACTCTCAGATACTCTATGTGCTACATTTCCGTTACGTATCAGATTGTAAAAGGGTATCAGATTATAAGGGGCATCAGATCAAACAGGACAAACCAAATATAATGTTTGTCAGCTAAAGATGTGTATAGCAAGTCCAAACTCAAGAATCCTCCAAGGCAGTATGCTACAATATGGTGGTGAAGGACACTACAAGGTAGCATGTAAGAGATAGAGAACAGGAGCTATATATCGAATGAACTGCACAGTCCATATTACTTACACCTGAAGGTTCATATAGATTCTATGACAGAATTTCTTGTGTATGTGTATGTGTATGTCAGTCAGTCAATCACTCAGTCGGTCTATACCAGATGGACTATGTCTATTTTAGCCAACAGTCATGAGCATAAGCTTTTCTCACAATAAGCACATCATAGTTAGAGCTTAACTCATGATACAAAGAATCGTCACTCACCAAATGATTGTCAGATTTTATTAATGCTGAAATTAACTATAACTATAGATTCATTGATAAAATATCTCTTGAGAAAAAATACCTACTGAGTTACGAACCTTAAAGATATTGGAGTCAACCTTCTTTCAACATATATTTTAATATAAATTAATATACAGGAATATGTAAGTTGTACCTTACAAAACCACAGTCTTAAGACGGGGTGTGGACATGCTTGAAATTTATCCACTAGGTCTATGTACAGCCTTATTGTCTGCATACAACATATCCAAGAAGTACCTTGCCTCCGTACATGCTAGGTACTCGTTAAAACTTCAGAGGGAGTGTTGAGAAACAGGAGCCGCGGTTCCCTGTTTGGTCAATTACAATATATATTGAAAAACGCTAATAAGCACCAGTTCTTCATATGCACCTGTGGTTACTACATCCGCCTGATGCCGTGAAGGTAGAGCTCCCATATATCTAAGGAAGTCTGGACCATATCCATGTTTTAACTCAATCAAATATCATCTGTCTGGGGTATACCAAAATGCCTTCAAAAGCCAGACCCACCAATATTTCAATGGACACTGTAAACTCTACTTCTTCTTCTTCTTCTCTTGAAGTAAACACTCCTGAAGTGTTTATATATCTTGAAGAGACTATGAGTACAGAGTCCTTCAGTCAATGTCCGCTGGATATTACGCCATGGTTAATCTATGGTCCACTTGGTGCCGCAACTGTGGTTGCGGAACATGTGTTGTCTAATCTACAATATAAACTCCTGCATATACCTTATAAACCTAAATATCCCTTTACTTCAAATATTTTTTGACAAAATGGTTCAAATCAGCGCGTCAATACGATTCAAACCAGCACGGCAAAACGATTCAAACCACACTAGCAAAATTAAATAAACCAATAATTCAAAAAGTTTCGTACCCCTTCGTATGGTCTTTCATACCAATTTTACAAAACTAATACACTTATTACAAAAAGCCAGCTGGTCCTTCTTGGCAACACAGTCTTCTCATTGTAGAAGGTGCTGCGTCCGTTGGCCATATGATGGGCCATACGTACCTAACCATTTATCTTTCATTTTAGGCGTCCGATGGTGATCATTATTTCTTTGCATTGTGCTATTCTCTCATCCGTTCCTTTAGTAATACCTGGAGCCCCTCAATGAATGCGTGACAAAGGCCAATGTTGTTGAGCTCGGCGTTAGCAAAACATAGTGCATTACTCAAACGTATCCAACGCCTCTACGAAGTACATCGCCACCGTACATGCTAAGTACTCGTTCAAAAGAATTGTACAGGTTCAAATAGACTTAAAGAGTAACTAGTACAAAACAATTGTGGATACAGGGGGGCCGTGTAATTTCTTATATACTTCTTTACTTAATGCAGTGTTTTTCAAAACTATTCAAACCACACTAGCAAAATTATACAAATCAATAATTTAAAAAGTTTCGTACACCCCTAACCAATTGTTGTATACAGGATATCAAGGAAACCACTTCAGTTCCGTCCGTCCGTCCGTCCACCCGTCAGTTTTGACCCTTGATTGGTACTGCAAGACTCCTAAATATAGTATATATGAGGCAATCGTCCAGATTCAAGATTTCAGATTTCAGAATATTGAATTCTAATGAAAGTCGGTGTGAAATATTATGCCATTTGGTTTGAAAGACTGTGTGAAGAGGTACGAAACTTTTTGAATTATTGATTTGTTTAATTTTGCTAGTGTGGTTTGAACCGTATTGACGCGTTGGTTTGAACCGTATTGACGCGTTGGCTTGAATAGTTTTGAAAAACACTGTCTCAATGGTTCATAGATTTGTTCATGATAATTTTGGGTGCGAACGGTCATTTTTCTCACAATGGTACACTTTAGGTGATACTTGAACAAAACTATATTCAACCCTAAAAATCGAAAAACTTTTTAAATCAGAAATTTATTATATTGCTAGATTGAGAAATTTTTTTATCTTGTCCATAATATGGTCTGTATGCAGGATTAGCTTAAATATATATATATATATATATTGTTAGATCCACCATAGGCAGGGCCCCGCCAATGAAGGTATTATGAAGCCTCTCAGTCCGATTGTTACAATGGAGATACGGCGTTTGGCCATCAGGGCACTTCGTGCATAGATGGCCCCTTTCGAATATTCCAGAACAATCCTTACCATTGTTCTGGTGGAGAGTTTTTCGGTTCCACGTTTCTCTCAAAGTTATATAAACCACTTCGGTTCCTCTTTTTGAGCATCCATCAACGAATATAAGAGTTTAGGCATAAATGTATTAAAAGAACATAACATATATATATATATATATATATATATTGTTAGACCCACCATGGGTAGTGTACTACCCATGTGGATGCTGAAACCCTGCACTGGTCGATCAGATGTTGAGCGGCCTTCGGCCCTCAATACGACCTCTATTCCTCTATGCAGGACCAGTCTATATAATGTGCGATGGTTCCTCCTTGAGGAATCATCGACGAATAAACATACAAAACACACTAGAACAGAGTACTGGACGTAAACCAGAATCTAACATATATATATATATTGTTATACTCTGGTTTACGTCAGGTGCTCTGGTTACTATGTTCATTCGTCGATGGATCCTCCTTCTGAGGATCCAGTGCGGTTTATATAACAATTGAAGAGAAGCGTGTCATTGAAAAACTCTTCACCAGAACAATGGTGGGGATTGTTCTGGTATCTTTGAAGACAGCTCCTCATTTGCTATGGCCGAATGCCGTGCTACGGGGGTTGCACTAGCCCTTGTTAGGATCGGGCAGAGAGGCTTCACAATACCTCCATAGGTAGGTCACTACCTTTGGTGGATCTGACATATATATATATATATATATATTTTGGTGAATCGGGAATAAGGAATTTTCTGGTTTAAATAGTTGGACAAATGCATTAACCATAGGTTTTAAAGGCTCGGTATTGGTGTACTGCACCGCTTCGTAGTTTCTTTTGTCTCTGGACCCTGTCCATTTCAACTTATGTTTTAGTATATGTTATTATACAAGGATATGTAAGTTGTACCTTACAAGACCAAAGTCCTGAGACGGAGCCGTACTTGAATAGGTTCAAAGTAAGCTTGAACAGGCGCAAAATAGTCTCAAATAGGCTCAACGTAAAAAGACTGCGAGATTTGCTTGAGCGTTGAGTTCAATAAATTGTCCTTTCCAACCACTCAAATACAAGTCACTACTGCAACAACTCGTCTCTGGGGTGGCCCTGGTAATTTGCTCTCTTTGTCGGCTCCTTTGTCGGCTCCTTTGTCTTGGAAAAGGTACAGCAATGTACAAGGATAGTGGTGAGGTAGTTCAACATAATTGAGTTTTGGTAGAGCGTATGATGTGCCACGGTAGTTATAGAATCTCATTCGATGAATATGGTGGTGGTTTTTCTGAAACTTTTCTGACTTCAAATCAGAAGCACAAAGAACAAACACTTGTTGATTTATATTGATATTCTGCAACATCACATTTAGCTCAACTGGTGTTAATATAGACTCTGATGTTCAGCATAGACTCTGGTGTTCAGCATAGACTCTGGAAGTCTGTTCAGAGTTTCCGGCTTGAAGTCATTTTTGGTAGTAGTGGAATTTCAAGGTCGAGCACTAGTTCAGAAATCGTTAATTCAGAAATCGTTCATTCAGAAATCGTTAATTCAGAAATCGTTCATTCAGAAATTATTCATTCAGAAATTATTCATTCAGAAATTATTCATTCAGAAATTATTCATTCAGAAATTTTTCATTCAGAAATCGTTCATTCAGAAATCGTTCATTCAGAAATCGTCCGTTCAGAGATTTATCCTAGCTCAGAGATTTTCAGTTCGAAAGCGTTTTTGGCTTCTAGGTTATCTGTAGAATTCCAGCTTGAAGAACCATGATTACCTTTCTGAAAAAGACAAACACTTACAGAAAGTCACTCTACTTTGAAGTCATTCCAGTCGAAATAAACCTTTGTATTCGGGAGTTTCAAGATCAAATTCTAACTTCTAGTTGACTCATATCTGTTAGAATCGACTCATCTCAACTGAAGTTTTAGTTCAGTCATTCGACATCACAAAGTCTAGATCGGGTCTTAAAGTCTTTCAATCTGGATCCTTTTAATTAGAATGTTTTTCTGGAGTCCTGTCCAAGTATGTTCAAGATGAACCCTGATTCTTAAACGTTTTAAATCTGGTAGCGAGCAGTCACGGGCCTGTGGTCACTCATGTACTTGCCAAACCAGTTTGGCAAAACAGTATAGCTACTCCACTTGGAGTTATTGTCTGCCCAGATGTAATCAATGATGGCGTGCGACTCGTGCTTATGGTCGAACCCAGTAAATGTTGCTGTTTCGTCCTTGGAGCCTTGCACCCTGGCATCCTTATACCCTGATCCCAATAAGATCTTGTAGGGTTCATCCGAGGGCTCGGTGTTAAAGTCACCACACAAAAACGAGGGCTCGTCGCCCTGCTCCATCTTGCTCATGATTAACTTGACCGATTCTCTGCGGGCCACTACGCCCTTATGGTCGAAGTGCGTATTTAACACCTTCACCACCTTGCCGGTTTTCTTGTTCTTCAAGTAAACCTCCGAGACAATTCTCTCCAAGGCTGCATCCCACCCACGGCTGGGTACATCTGGAGTAGGACTCAACCAGTAAGTTTGAGACTTTTGCAACTCCCAATCCTTGTTTTTGAACAAAATGGGCGAGTACTCGCCTTTCTTCTTTCCATCAGTTCGACCCACTCCAAAATACAGCCACGAAGAGTCCTTGTTTAAGCCGTTCATAACGTCTTGCACTTGATTGTGTAACACTTCCTGAAGACAAACAACCGAGGGCTCGTTTTTGGTATGGTCGATAATCGACTGAGTGATTAAAGACTTCCGTTGTGACCAAAATGGTTCGCCTTTGCTGGGACTTAAGTTGTCATATCGGATATTGTGGGTATACATTTTGAAAGGCTGGATGACTGCTGCTGCTTGAAAGCAGTAGAAAAAGCTCAATGACAAAAGCACAAAGAAAAGCATGATTATTTGAAGAGTCCTGCTGCTTCTTTTGTGAGGAATTAATTCCTCCTTCTCATCTGGCAAGCGAATGGCCATTTTATAAACTTTGTTTTGGAATGCACGGGGACTTTGATCACAAATGGATCTCAATTAATTAATTGGTTGCGAGGCGGGCGGCCACAGGAACAAAGGCAGGATCAAATTACACTGTGGTTGGCCGAGGATTTGCAGTAGATGCGAACACGTGGACCAGCAAGGATTGAGAAGTTTGGGGACGGCTGATTTGGTGTTCGAGGTCTGGGCTGTAGAAAGAACGTTGTATCAAGGGATAAACGTGGGGTCGCACCGTGTACGGTCCACTATGGGGGGTGCATATTGCAAGCCGAAAGTAATACAGCAAATTCCAGTGATACGGCCAACTGAATTTCATAAAGGTCCATCATCTAGTTTTTTGTCGCACGATGCTTGATTGTACTAAGAGTACAAATCATGAATGGGAAGATATGGTAGTCATGGAATTCATGGTAGGAGGCATTGTACTGGAAAGGGTAGCATAACAATGTTATATGAGTGTGGCCTGACTGAAATGACTGCGAAATGACAATGTTGCTAACCATGTTTCACAGACATAAACACAATCATGTGCACCCCCTGTATTGAGGATTTCTCAAGGCACCTCTGTTTCACTCGTTGGTACTATGCATGACTGTTCTTGCTAACCCCTGTGTTTTTTTTAACTTCTCGGTTGCACTTGCACAGCAACCTTCCAAGAGATATGTCTTTGAAGTTATTATTGTCTTTGTGGTTCTTGATTTTTTTGATAATTTTTGGAGTCTTTGAAGTTTTTGGAGTCTTTTTTAATCGTTTTTTTTTGTTTATTCGAAGTGTCAAACAATAAGGTCTAGACCAAGTTGATAGTTATAGGTTTAGCTGGTCATAGATTCAGACCAACTTCAACTTCAAAATCGTATTATCACATTCAACTTTGATGGAATCTTAACTATGATCTGAGCAACATTCACGTGCCGCTGTGATTGAAATTTCACAATTTCGGTGTGCATGTAATCTAAATTTGACAACTCTTCGTTGCGTTGTTGTCCACGTGGGACCCTGCGCGTAAATATGTTATCGTGCGTCGAGGAGATCCGACCCTTACTAAACACTTGAAATGACGTAACCACACGTTAAAAAGCCACATATCTTGACACATCTATAACCCTGGAGACTAAACCCTAGAGACTCTTCTTGGAAGCTTCTACAACAAGGTCTTTTTGAGAATAAGTTTGCTGAAAATATTATTCGATATTTTGATCCCTAAATAGGGTGTGACCTTTGAACCATTCATTAGCCCCGTCTTTTTGACCCGAAAATCTGTAGCTTGATGTTTTTTTCGAGGATTGTCATGCAAATGAAACATGCAGATGGCATGTAAATGAGTCATACAATTGGAAAAGGAACTGGTAAAACCACATAACCAAATTCCTGAAACACAATATTGCTGTTTCCTGTTGTCAAACATATTCTAAAACACAAATATCCATTATCAGCTATTGGAAATCCATCATCATATTGTTTATGCAGAATGGATTGAAACGCCTCTCTGAAAAAGACCTCAACCAATGATTGAGTTGTTACAATTCTGCAGTGAACAATCAGATCTCTGTAAACAGATGTTTTTGTGAGTAAATAGACCAATCGCTGTAAAGTATATAACTTCATCATTGTAAAGAGTAACACACCAATTATTTCAAAAAGTATTCTAGTTCAGAGCACGATTTCAGCCCTCAGACGACTTACTAATAGGTAATGCGCGATATCGTAGACTCAATATCTGAAATACTTGACTATCATGAAGATTTGCTTGTCAAAAGACTCTCCATGAAGAAATAAGATCCATGTTTACTTTCTCAGAAGTATTTTCTTTGTACTCTTGCTGGTAGCTCGGTATTGAATCAAATCAGATCAGATGTTCGCTTGTATAGTCATTTATCACCAAACTGGTAGGAATACTTACTAGGGGATAAAAATCTCTCTCATTGAATTAAATTATGGACAAATTCCCAGGGGGGTGGGACGGCTTCTTATATGGCAAACTTGACGCTGTGACACAAAAGGGGTTTCAAACCTGAAACATTGTTCTTGGTCTCATGCACGCACATACACGCACCCCCGGAACCACAAGCCTAGCGCCTTCTTTCGAGCTCTGTGTCATTAGGCTTAACACCTGACGCACCTGCAGTTTCCACAATATCCTCGGAATCACTGGAGGGCGCTTCCACTTCCACTTCGGGAGACGACGTAGGATCCACTTCCCCTTTCGTTTCCTTTTCCTTTTCCTTCTCCTTTCTTTCCTTCTCCTTCTCCTGTCTCTCCTTTACAACCTCCGCTTCACGGCTGGTCAAAATGAGGAACATGGTCACGTTCGTAACCCCGAACACAAACACAAACGTAATGAGAAACACAAAGCAGTAGATGGCAAACCTAAAAGGGTTACTTGCAACCGTCTCGTTTGGTTGCAATTGGAAAGACACCCAGAATTCTTTTGCCAATGTAGCCTCGCGTTTCACATTTGAAACAACCAAGTGTTTCAAGTTATCCCATGTAGACTTTTCCTGCAACAAGTCCTCGAAAGTTGGAGGAGGTGCCTGGGGCGTGTGCCGAGGTTTAGGTGCACTCTCCTTATAGTTTGCTTCCTCCAATTCCAATTTGGGAAGAAACGTCTCATTTCCAAGGCGTTCTGCATCACTAATGGAATTGCCCACATAAAGGTTGTTGAACATAATGCCGGACTGCATGGTCCATGCCTCCATTCCCACCCCGGTAATTGGCTTGGCCACATATTTCTGCAGCTCCGTATATTCGGGGTTCTCCTTCATGGGTGGTTTCCACTCGCCCTTATAGTTAGGGTTGGGGATGTACGGAGCTTTCCACTCACCCTTGTAGTCCGGATTGGGAATTTCGGGGGCTTTCCACTCGCCGCATCCAGAGGCGCATTTGGAATTGGGCATCATGGGTGTTATCCATTCGCCATCCTCGGAATCATCCCACTGCTTGGGCTTTGAGTAGCGGGGGTCAGGGATCTGTGACGAGACCGAAGGATCATCGTTCCAGCCCTCGGGTTTGCTCACCGAGGGGTCAGGAATCGTCTCACGGCCGTACGTTTCATCCCAATCCTCGGGTTTGGGTGCACTCAAGTCCAAAAGCACGGGCCGGTCGTCCCAGTCCTCGGGTTTGCGGGCCGAGGTGTCCGGAATAAGCTGCGGCACGCTCAAGGCCGGCTGCATGAAGTGGGGCATATTGATCAAATGGCCCTTTTTGGCTGTTTCACCATTGACCCGGATCTCGACTTCGAGGGTCGACCGGATGATGAGGGTATATAAGGTCAGCAATTCCGACTTGCGGGCCATGGGCGGCGTCCGTAACTCGCTTTGAATAGTATCGTTATGCGTATCTTTGGTGTAGATGAACTGCACCTTGTTGATGGAGCCGCAGATATCCGGGCCGAACATCACCTCGTATCTGACTTGGTCGCTGAATTTCGAGGGCTCAAAAGTGTCGTCGGAAATCAACTTGAAGTATGCACCGCCACACTCAATTCCGTCTTGGAACTTGACCTCGTATTGGAACACAAGGTCCTTGCCCTCGGAACTGATGGGCTGCGCAAGCCGCTTGTAGATGGAGTAGTAGTCGGCCTCTGTGGTCATCACGAGTCCCATATCCCCGGAATACCCAGGGTACCGGTGGGGCTCCTCAATTTTCCACACACCATTGTACGAGATCCGGCCCTCCTTCAACCCTGTCGACACATGCCAGCCAGATTGGGCCAAGTCCGGGGTGTCAAATGTTTCATAAAACGAGCCGGGGGCAAGCCTGCTCTTGTCAAATCCGACATACTGCTGGCCATGCGTACACGCTGCTAGTATGCAGAACAATCCGGTCAGCCTTAGACACAACATATGCTAAAATGGGAGTTATATGCTTGTTTGAGGTGTGCTACAGACGTGTTTGAGAATGCGGATATTTAGTGGACAGTTCTGCAAGTTATGCAAGGTATCCCGCTCCTGCAGGCTGCGCGCTGCCCTGGTGCTACGCTCTTGTTGGGAGAACCGGGGTCAAGTCGGAATCAATCAAACTGTTTAAAATAAAAAAAAAATGAAAGCACAACTTTGCTGCAGCACTACTCTGCTGCAATGCGCCTAGGGCCGGTTTTGGATTTGCCTTCTGAAACACGGATCCTCGCAGGCTGCAAAAAGTTTGTCCGCGCCTATATAAACCCCCAGTCTCAAGATTTTTGATCCGCCCCCCAAATTTTACTCCTCCACTAATCCTCGAGGAACACTTTGAATTATGTGACCATGTATGGCAAAAAAAAAGTATATGAAATTAAAGCAGAGCAATGAAACTTCATTGAGTTTCGAATATGACTTGGCAAGGAGTTGGATGTGGGACTACTTATATGGTAGTAAGGTCAACAAAAGAAGGAGAATTGGCTGGAATTGATCGTATAATCTGAAGCAGATTTGACAGGTTGTAAGTCTGTTTGCTTGAAAATTTGCTTGATGCTGTATTTTTCATCTCGGGTCCTTACAATTCAACATAGGGTGAAACATCGATTGAGTCTAAGCCAAAGACTTCTCTTGGAGTACTCGATCTTGATGTGGCTAAGCTGTGTCTTTTATAAGATGTACATCCAGTTTTGGATTCGAATTGTCTGTATCAAGATCTCAGCATATCAGTTTACAAATTTTTCTTTGCCATCTATTGTATTCTTTTACTTGATTGCTTATGTACCAAGTCAAGTCCCGGATTCCATGTTGATCAACTCTTGGGACTATAATTGTCTTTCAAATTCTGAATTATGCTCAATAATATCGGAATCAAAGGCAGCACCCATCGAGTATCTGGGCCAAGCCATGTTGATTAATGAGAGTTTAAATTAAGTTATGGAACTAATTTTGATATGGGAAGGGGCTGAAGTTGCTTTAGGGAGCTGAAGTGGATAAAGAAAGTTTCACACTTTATGAAAAAGTTTTGGTTTGGGAACCAAACTGATTCATTGGAACTAAAGTTGAATGAGACGATTTGGAGTAAACGAATCCCATTTGGGTGTGTGAATGTGTTGGTATAGGTTGTGATAACGATCATCCCAAATGGGCTTATATCCTCTATGATATTGACATCAGTACTACATGGAGAAACTTTCCTCTTTCAAGAAGAACTGAACAAAATCATGTCTATTTATTTCCAATTAAATGCAAATCATGGTGGGTTTCTAACCTAGGGTATTAAGAATCCAGCCGTTGATTATTCCTCGTCTAACATTGCAAACATGTTGCTTCCCTCCTTGAAAGCCTTATCGCTTTGCTCCTTTTCAGCAACCAACCGCTCCTCCATGCTCCCAATATGACTATCAACGATATCGTTGTTGACATTCCGGATACGGAGCCCTTTGTTGATTTCATCCCATCCTGCCTTTCTCAGGTTCTGCACATATCGGGCCCGGTCGATGGACTGCTGGATCTTAGCAGATAAGATGCCCTCCAACTTGGTGTTTCGCTCCGTCTTATGTTTTAGGGTATTGGTGAGTTTCTTGTTCTGTTTCTTGACCAGACTCCTCTCCATTTTCTTGGCCAAAAGGTTTTCATTTTTGATGGTGGTTCTGATGATCGATTTGCGGACTTCACTGTTTTCTTCCCTGGGCAAGTTCTCTAAGGCTTTGGCCTCTCCTCCAACGGCGACTTCGCCTCTTCTGGCAGCTCTGCTATGTTTGGAAACTGCTGTTAGTATCAAGTCGGCAGATGCCTAGTCGCCTAATTCCAAATTAAGTGGTGACAAAAACGGGACATTCAGGGAACATACCTTTCTTGGCCATTTTGGGGTGAAAGTAAAAGATGGATTTTTGGTGAAGAGCATCCGATGTGTCACGTGCGTGCGCACGCGTGACCAGATCAGCCCGACTTCCACGCGATCGATTCAAAACACCCCGAGACCAAAAGCTACCGGACCAAAGTACCAAAACCCAAAACCCAACAGACCAACAAAATGAACATTGAAAAAGAAATCAGCAAAATTATTAAGCATTCAAAATCGAATTTCCCCTCGTTCTCCTCTAGAACCGCCCCGTTCCACAAGTGGCGTCTTTGACTGCGAAATTCCCCCAGACAAGCGAAGCTTCCATCTCATTTGGAACAGGGTTCCAGTGATCCAGGGAAATTTAGAGCTGCAGACTATGCATATCACCTTCTTGGATTTGGTGATGGACTGTGAGTTTACCAGCTACGCGAAGGATCTTATGTGTTTTTGCAGAGACCTCCTCGACTTTTGCGGGGAAACCTTTGACGCAAAGGTGTGCGTTTTCGGGCTTCCAAAGGACAATTCTCAAAAAATTGTCTTTATGGATATTTTGGTGAAGGTGTTCGGATTCACTTTTGGACGGGATGAATCTGGAATATACTTATATGGAGAACTCTAAGAACAGTCAATTCCAACTGAACGACCGATGATCGACTGAAGCGAATCAGGACTTTCACGTTTGAATTCGACATCCCAACATAAAATTTCGAGCCATGAAAAATTATGAAGGATCTGAGACCATGACCTCAAACATTCAACCCTCATGGTTTCGAGACCCTAATTTCAGAATCACGAGAAACTGATGATGTTAAGGGATGAGATCTTAATATTCAGAGACACTCATTATGTGGGACTTCAGAGAATATGCTATGACTCTATTATACTTGGAGAACTACATTGACATGTGTGGTTTAAATTACTGAAAGCTCTTAAAGCAGTAGGATATTCAGATACTGTGAATTATGAAGTCTTTGAACTTTAAGTTTGACAATGACTTACAGACATGAAAATGATGATATATACCCTCATTTCTGAGATTACTGAGGGTCCTGGATTCCGAAATGATTAACGAAACTTCCCGAGACTTCCCGAGTCTTCCGAGACTCATCGAGACTTTTTTTGATTCATTCGACTATTTTCGATCACATTATACCGGAGACTATATTATTATCGTGATTTTTTTGACTGTTTTTAGATTCCTGAAATTTTGTACCAGGCTTCAAGATACCTGGAGGAAGGGGTCGGGGACGCGCACGTGACCGACGTGCGAAAAAACTCAAAGCGAAGTGCTTAAACCGGGACTAGTACCCAAGATGATCCGGACGCTCCAAAGCCTCAGAAAACAAGCGTTCCAAAGGCCTAACGTCAGGTTGGTAGCACGCCTAAACTCCACGTTTCCCCACACCCGGTTGCCTCCGCGGCAAGTGAGCATCGATCGGGAATTTCCCGATCCGTTTGCGGACCAGAAGAAGAACAAGCGGTATTTCTGGCTCTATGCTGTCGGAGTAACCGTCAGTTGCGTGGTGATTTTCAACTACGAGAAAACCCGGTCCCCCATCATCAACTCCGTGCTCTATTGTTTGCGGCGGTCGGAACTCGCCAAAGCAGGTCTTGGCTCCAACATCGGGTACCAATCGTCGTGGCCCTGGATCTGGGGCACTTTGAACACTGTGCAGGGCAACATCAACATTGAATTCCGGGTCAAGGGCGACCAGCAAAGCGGCACGCTCAAAATGAAGGCCGAGCGGGTCTCCAAGCTTGTGCCGTTTGAAGTGGAGTATATTCTTTTGGAGTTGGACGATGGAACCAAGGTTGACTTGTGCAAGGATCCGTCCATCGATTTCGAATTCTAGTTCTTATCAAGAATTAGAAATGAGTCAGAGATTGCGAACGAGGCAGGGAATGAAAGCAGGGATTGAGAGGTAGACAGCTGGGAATCGGGAATGAAAGCAGAGATTGAGAGGTAGACAGTTGGGAATCGGAAATGGAATCCGAATTGGTATCAACACCGGAATCAGCACTGGAATCAGAGTATGAGACAGAATCAGAATGGAATCACCCAGAAATCAGAGTATCACTTGATGAACCGTGGTATTTGGGTTTGGACAGGGAATGATGTGAGGTCTTTGGGAATCATAGGTCAAAGGCCCAAGATAAACTCTAAATTAAAGGTGACCTATGAACTCAATATTGATGAGCTGGAGTTCTAGAATTACTCATAGTACATGAAGTCGGATGACAAGTTTGGAATCCGGGAGTCTATGAGTCTGGTTGTGACGTTGTGAAGTCAATCCTGTGATACCATCAACCATGAGACTAATAAGAGTCGGGGAGAATTGGAACAGACGAATTCATGAGAACGAGTCAGTCATTATCTGGACATGATACAATCGGACTATGGAAATATGATCATTATCATAGCGAGTATCGGAATCCGATATGATGATGAGTATCTATGAAACTAAGCTAATGTCTAAAGAGTCTATTCTATAACCCAAGACTTATTCCCAGCTGATTCTCGCGGGATGCCAATTTTCACAGGATGCCATAACCCATAACTCATTTGGGTACTGGACACAACGGTCCCACCGTGGATTTATTTTAAGAGTATATAGTATAATTCCATTAAAGCCAATGATGTATATGATTGGTCCAAGGTATCACCAGACCTTTAAGCAATCAAGTCTCTCGTACGTTTCGGCCCAAGCTCATCATTCATGAAATGTCACATTCTCCCTTGTAGCTTTTGACAAATCCGGCAAAGTCTATGAGCAGGTTTTCCATGATATCAAAGAACACATCGCCATTCAAATCTATGTGTGGATGGGAATCAGGTCCACGAGCACGTACCGTTGTTCTAGTGAGTGGTTGTAACCATCAGTGAAACCATTGAAAGAGACTGTGGTTGTCGTTGATTGTTGATGCTCATGAATTTTAGTATGGTCATAGTGAGTAGAATAGAATGTACTGTATTAGTAGCATGATCATCCATTCTTATGAGGTAGCACTCAGAAACAATCCACAGTATTCAGCGTACTCTAAACGTCACTTTATACCTGCTGTTCGTTAGTATTTTCCTTGGTACTGTTTTCCAGTATTGTCCTTTGGTAAAGTTCCTTGGTAATTTTCCCCAATCTTACCTTCCAGTATTGTCCCTTAATGCTGTCTGTAATGCTGTCCGTAATGCTGTCCGTAATGCTGTCCTCAGTCCTATCCTTAGAACTTTCCTCTAGTATTTTCCTTGATTTTATCCTCTAGTGCTGTCCCTAATACTCTCCTTGGTATTGACCTCCAGTATTGACTTCCAGTATTGTCCCCTGGTCTTGTCCGCAGTATTATCCTCTAGTATAGTTCTTAGTCTTTTCCGCAGTATTATCCTCTAGTACTGTCGCTAGTACTGTCGCTAGTACTGTCGCTAGTACTGTCGCTAGTACTGTCCCTAGTACTTTCCTCTAGTATTGTCCCTTGGTATTGTTCTCTGGTATCTTTATTGAGGAACGTACTTTGCAAATTAATTATTCTTTGGTATTGTCTCAAGTACTATCCTTAGTACTATCCTAAGTACTATCCTTAGTAGTTTCCTTAGTACTATCCTTAGTACGTTCTTGGTACTTTCCTCAGTAATGGCAAATAATAGGAGTATGATCATCAAGGCTTGAAACTTATTCAGTGGCATTTGGAATATCAATCAGGGATATCCAGAATATCCAGGAACTGCGACCTCTAGAAATTCAGCTCTTTGTAGGACACTGAAAATCTAGAAGATTCAATTGGATTCCTAAATCGTCATGATCACTCTATCCGAATATAGTAAAATGATACCTGTCCAATCATAATCAGAAGTACTGTCCCAGTAACACAGTCCCATCCCTAACTTATCTCATACCACATTAAGCTTATTCTCCATATTTCATAGATATTCTGAACCCACTTTCTTATCAAAAGTACCGTTCGAAATTGATGATCGTGGACAACCCATAATTTCTGTAGTGCCCAGAATGCCTCAGTCAAGATTTATAATTAGAACATCATCCAATAAAGATCTTCTGTAGACTTCTTTAATAAGCTCTATTAATGAACACATCAACCGAGAAACATTATTCAAAGAATCTAGTCTGTTATTTGATCCTGTATAATAAGCTCTATTAATGAACACATCAACCAATAAACATTATTCAAAGAATCTAGTTTGTCTTTTGATCCTGTATAATAACCTCCAATTATACCTAATTGAGTAAGACTAGGTTTTGGGTATTGGGTATGTAGGGTTGGTGTGTCCTGCATGGGTCACGCACCGCTGGCCTTTGGCCTTTGTTAAGGGGACTAGGAGTAGGCATTTTGAACTAGGCATTTTGACACATTACCGCGCGGACTGCACACAGCCTGATCTGAAACCAGGCCCTCTTTACAACTTCCTACTCCAAACCCATCCCTCTCTTTTCCTCCATCCATGTATTTTTGAGCCAGTCAATCCAAGTCAATCCATCAATCCCTAAATTTCAATACAATTTCCAGTTAGTTTCCAATTCCCCAAATTACAGCCGTTGTCACAAACACAATCATCCTTTGGGGCTGCGTATAATAAACCCTTACACATCAAGGGGAAAGGCATCTCTTTATAGTGATAACGAATAAGGGGTAGGCTTCAGTGGCAAAAGGTGGAGGTGAGGGGATTCCCATTTGGGTTTGCCCCCCAAAGTCGCCTCCTCAGGTCTCAATGGGGAACCTCCGGATCTGACCTTGCATCGCAGCCTGTCCGGTAGTGCTGCAGCCGGAAGTCTGGCGCGCAGGAAAAAAATATGAAACCCACTTGCTTCCCAAATCACTCGCATCCTTCCAAATTCGGCCTGTCCATACCTTCCTTGTACCGCTTCCGTTTTCGTCTCCGCAGTTTTTTGTCTTCCCGTTTGTCTGCACTTTCCATATCAAGATAGTCTGCTGATTCCTTTGCTTGTTTCCTCCATCACCATCGCTATTTACTACGCTCGGAACTTTGTTGACTTCCACTATTTCCATTACCGTTGACTTCTATTCTTGAACATTCGCTATTGATTCGTTTCCTGTTGATCCGCTTGTTGTTGACTAAACCTTTGTTGACTGGAACTACCGTTGACCTTCGCTTATCGTTGACTGCCCTAGATCTTCCGTTGCTTACCCACGTGCCCCGCTGATACGTGGTTAGCGAGTGTCTATCACGCCAGAGTTACTGAATATAGCTGGTGTTAGTGTTGGAGGATTTTCGTGGAATCATCGCAGCTACCACCCAAGGACTCCGCCAACAGTTATCGAGCCAAAACAAGTTAGTCATCAAACCCTTGAGTCTTTCTTTGACTGAATTTCATTGTGTGATTCTCATTAATCTCATCATCATTGAATCATTTATCATTGAATCATTTATCATTGAATCATTTATCATTGAATCATTCCTGTCAGCACTGGGAATACTGAACTTCAAGTCATTATCAAGTAATTGAAGACCATAATTATGGCTTATAATCAACCGTTGGCCCTAGGGCTTGCTATCGGCATACCGTGCTTCCTTGTACTTTTGGCATGCTCTTTTCTTGTGATCCGGCACCGCCGGATCCAGAAACAGGAGGACCAGGCCCATGACGATGTGGAGCTCGGTGATAACGAGTCCTTTAAGGGCTTTGAGCAGGCGCTCCACCAACCACAGGCAAACAAGACTCTCTCCAACGGACGGGAGCCTACTGAGAAGGTCTCCATGTCACTGGACACTAACATGTCCCGGCCTCAGTCCCGCAGCACGAGTCATTTCCAGAATTCATCTGGCGGTGCTGAGGAAACCACCGTTTCCCCTTTCGGACTGGCGTCTTCCGTAGCCGACGCCTCGGCTTCCAACACCGCCGTCAGCATAGTTCCCAGGAACGGTCTGGCACGTGACCACAAGAAATCAGGCTCCGTGTATGATTTCTATGACTCGTTCATCCCCATCGCCGAACCGGAGGACAGAACGCCTCGAAACGGATCTCTGGCCACCGCAGCTGACTTCTCCCAGCCGCCCGCCATTTCGTCCGATCGCCAGAGCATCCAGAGTCAATCCAATAGCCTAATAGGGGTCAACCGACTGGACCGGTCTTTGGATAACTTGGCTAAGCAACTCCACGGTCACGTGTTTAGCGAAAAGTTCCCCACCCAGAGGGGTGTGATCAACGGGTCGCCCAAGAAACTAAAGTCTGCTTCCGAGAACATTTCGGAGGAGTGGTCCCCCTCCAAGGGCACCAAGCTGGCCCAGTTCACCATCGCCGACCTGGGCCTGCATAGATCACACCCTTACAGAGCCAAGGCTGTCGAGGGGAAGCCTGCATTGAGCTTGCAGGATAACTTCGACAATAATATCACTGCAGACACCGACTTTGACGATGCCCCTGCTGTGATCTTCAAATAGCATTGATCAATGCACACCATGAGATGCACGGGTGCGTATACTGTGGTGTACGGATGTTTTCACGTTTCTGGTGCACGGGAGTGTGCACGTATTCACCTCGGAGGCGGCGGGAAGCACCACGAACATTTCATAGACAATGAATGACATTTTAGGGCTGAGACACTTTTCCTCCATATTCCGTTTTTCCAGGCCCCGAATCACCTTCCCAAAACAGCATCGGTCTTATGCAACGTATCAGCGTTTCAACAGCAAGGGAGGCCCCTCTTTCGAGTTGGCCACCTTCCTTAAGAGCAAACCCTTCGTCTACTCCTGCATTGTGCTTGGAGGATTATACATTTATAACCTCAACGAGGCGCCTTTCACACGTCGTCTCCGTGTCCTCTGGGTCCCTTATTGGCTAGAAAAGAAGATTGGGGACTACTCGTACCACCAGATCTTGGCGCAGTACCAGAACCGGATCGTCGACCGCTCCAGTCCTTATTATGGCCAGATCTCCAGCATCATGAACCGTTTGCTTTCTAGTGCCATTGCCAGCACGCATGACCAAAAGCAGGTACAGCATCTCAAGTCGTTGGACTGGTCCATCCACATCATACAGGCCACGCCTCAGGAACCACCGAACGCCTTCATTCTTCCAAACGGGAAAATCTTCATCTTCTCCTCTATTCTCCCCGTCTGCAAGAACCAGGATGGCTTGGCCACGGTGTTGTCCCACGAATTATCTCACCAATTGGCTCACCATTCTTCCGAGCAGCTCAGCAAGCAGCCTATCTATATTATGTTGTCCACAGCATTATATTTGGTCACGGGTGTATCGTGGTTCAACGACTTGTTGATTGCCGGCTTGTTTCAGATGCCGTCATCTCGGGAAATGGAGTCCGAGGCCGACCATATTGGATGCGAATTGATGGCCCGGCTGTGTTTCAATGTCCACGAGGCCAACAACTTCTGGAAAAGGATGGATCAGTTTGAACATAGGGCCAGTAAGGCCGGAATAATGCAGGACTTCCTATCAACCCATCCCAACACTAGCAAGAGAATCACCGATATCCAGCTGTGGATGCCAGATTTGGATTCCATAGCAGAATCGTCCAATTGCAATTCCTGGAACTCGTTTCAGGAAGCGTCCAGGAATTTTTTCGGCCGCTGATCATCTCCAAGCTCAGTTTCAGGACACAAAGTATCTACTGAGCTCAATGCTTCAAAACATTTATCGAGCCCAATGTTTGTTCAGCTTTAATTAGCTTGAATTCAAGTAATTTCATAGAATATTCAGCAAATTAGTTTTGGTTTTGGAAGAAACTCATAGGTCCAAAGCTGTGCAGCAACGTCGTAATCCACGAATCCCTCGCCTTTTTCTCTTTCGAGCATGGATACCTGAACCACTCCCAACCTTTTCTTCTTGGCATGGTATGGGATGGAGAAGCTGATGAACTGAACAGCATCTTCTAACTCTTCGCTTTCTGCTTTCAGATTGACAAAAGTCTCGGGATCTCCTAAATGAAAGACAATCTGCTTGTTTTCATCAATCACGTCCTTTGTCCAGGGCGAAACACCATTTTTCTCAAGCTCCACAAAAAAGTCAATCATCTGGCTCTCAAGTTTCTTTTGTACCTGTTTTTTGAAGTCATCGTACTCACTTTCAATGCCTTGTTTGACGTTCTCAATTGATGTCTCGTCGTACGTCTTGATTCGCCACGTGACCTCCGTTCCTCCCTGAAACAATTGCAACAGTTTTTTGTAGCTAAGCTTCTCGGCTTTTGTTCCCGCGTAGTATGTGGCTAGTAAGACGGGTGGCACCACTGTTCCTAGCACGTTGGGATGGACATGCGTAAGAGCAAGAGCAGTTGATAGTACTGCACCCGAGTACTTGACAATTGGAGGCACTTTTTTAAACCACCATAGTGAAACCGGCGTCTTTAAAGGAGTGTACCTTTTGAGGACAGGAGCCGTGTAATGGCGAGCAAATATGGTCAACTGTAACTGCTTCATGTAGATAAGTGATGCACTAATAGGCGTGTCTGATCGCGATGGGATGTTGATCCTGCAGAAAAGACCGATAAAGTCCAATCTATTTTTTATGATTCATTCTTTCACGTCTTCGATTCATCATTACTAGAGTTAAATCCTCCAATTTTTTATCAGACTTGCCATTGAATTGTCCACTGTATAAGAAGACAACAAATGTCATTTTGCCCTTTTGCCCACCAATATCCGGTTTAAATACCGCTTTGTGTTCCCCACACACCATTATTATTGAACTGAAAGAGTGGCCCCAGCATCAAAACCTCATCATTAGTTAAATTTGGTCTGGGACACTTTGGTCTTCTCTGGGAGAAGGGGTCCTTATATACCCCGAGCGCGAGTGGCTGCAAAACCCCTCAACAATGCATGACAATAGTAGGGGGCAACGTGCATTAGACTACTGAAGGCTGAGTAACCTGAAACATATAATGCATAACGTGCAGCTGAAACATGTGGTGTATCTGTGCCAACCAGTGGCGGTAAATATTATTGGCAACCAGTATGTCCAAGCGTGCAGCTGAAGCAAAAGCGGTGCAACAACCGAGCTGAAACAGCATGCTGTAAAAGTGCAGCTGAAACAAACATGCATATTATTTGGCTATAAATAAGATGGTATCCGCCCTTTTTTTACAACTCTATTTTTTATGTCCTACTTCTTTGACAACGAAAATTACATGTCATAATTTGGATAGCCATACTACAATTGAAGCTTACAGTATTAAACAGAAAAAGCAACAATTCAGAATATAGAACTATGATCAAGGAAGGCAAACATACAATCTGCAGTCAATATCTATATCAGCAGCTGGTATCGAGTAAAGACTCAATCAGATATTTATACCTCATCAATAGCCTAGTGCTACAGGTGTGATCGAGTTCTACCCATGAGACGAAGAACTAAAATTATGGACATAACTTTAACGTCAAGATTTTTTCACGACAATGTGAAATAAGAATTGCAACTGCTTTTGGTATGGATAAGAGTGCACAAGTGGTGTCTGTGTACAGTACCCCAGCTCATCCCGCACGTGATATGTCATATGTGTGATATCAGATACTTATCAGACGGAAACAAGCCCAGCCCCTTTTAACTCGGATATTTATATTCACAAGTAACTGGAACATTTAAATAGCATCTCACATACAATGGCCAAAGCGGGATTTGGCACGGCCAAGTACCAGTCCAAGCAGCTCAAAGCATCAGGGCTCCAGAAACTCCGGTACTACTGCCAGCTTTGTCTGAAACAATGCCGAGACTCTAACGGGTTCAAAAACCATCTCAATTCGCCATCCCACCTCGGTAGAATATCCAACCTTTCCAGAGACGGTACGGCCGGACGAACAATCGCAGACTTTCTGACCCGTTTCGAGAGGGACTTCCTTCACCTTCTCCGGATTAACCACGGCACAAAAAAGGTCTCTGCCAACAAGTACTACCAGGAGTATATTCTCAATGACAAGGATCACGTACACATGAATGCCACAAGATGGTCCTCTCTTACGTCGTTCGTCAAGTACTTGGGTACCACGGGAAAAGTGCGTGTAGATATTCCGCCTGACGAGGATGAGTTCAATTTATATATCAAGTATGTTGATAGTCTGGTGGATACGAGCCAAGAGCGTGAGAAGAATCTCAAGTCCGATGAGGATATCTCCATGAAGTTTCTAAAGTCTCAGGTCGCAGCTGGAAATGAAAGAGCGGGATCAGAGGAGCCAAAAGAGGAGAAAGAGGATAAAGAGGAGACAGAGGATAAAGGGGATAAAGGGGATAAGGAGAAAACTCCCCCTCGTCCAGTTTCGCTATTATTAAAGGGACTAAAACCGAAACGAGCTCCTGTAAAGTCTGTGTTTGCCAGTGACGATGACTAACTATGGAAATATAAAGGAGTTTTAGCACTAGAACGAGGGCGTTCGAAAATTTGGGACTCAGGATCGACACTCAATACCTTAATGGGCTCTGATATTACACTACACATATCAAATTTTCATTATTTGATATCTGCTTTATATGCTGTTTTATTTCTATGGATTTTTCCTGGTGCTACATTCTCTCATAGCACAAGACATAGACGTCCCTGGAGTGAAGCGAGCTGCCGTCCAAAGAAGCGATGTCGCCATGCTTCACATTCAGCCGCACGTTGTCATCGTCAAAATAGCACCAAAAAGGGTTGGCCAAGGAGTCCTCGCCCTTTGGCACCTTGCGCTTATTGACTAACGACGTATAGTGGCCCGATTTAAGCGTCCCAAAGTGGTTAATCAAACCGGTCAAGCTATAGTAAATGTCATGGGACGTGTGGTTAAACTTCAACCTCAATGGATAGATGATGTCGGTGTTCAACTTATCCGTGACATTGAGCATTGAAAACCGAGAGAGGTGAATGAAAAGAACCGGCGGAAGCTTGATAAAGCTGAGTTGCTTGATGGAGATATTCGTGCTGGGAGGTGCAGACACAGCAGCCTTTTTACCCGGCGATTTACTTCTTTTGGAAAACTTGAAAAGTCCTCTTTTTGGCTGGAACACAATATCCATGGGATTGCTTTCGTCGGACTTTTCCTTGTTGCATTTCGGACACCGCCATGCATTTTCTCCGCTCAAAACCTCGTCCTGCGTATAGTACTTGAGGCAGTCGGTCAAGTCCACATGTTGATCGTTTCCTCCAGGGATGGGAAGCGATAGGATATTGAAAGAGCTATAGCTGATGGAGTGATGGCCGCACGTGTTGCAGAGCAACTTACTCTGGATGTGGCCTTGGAAAATGTCGTTGATGATTGATTCTCCCTCCTGTTTCAAAAGTCCGTTGTACCACTTATAGTACTCAGTTTTCTCCTTGGGATTGACGTTGATTCTCCATTTCTTGGAGTAGTCCACGAACTCTTCCGTATCAGTGGGTTTGGTGGCCAATTCGGCGTGCATTTTGTCCAATAAGAACAAGAGAAACTCCTGGGCATCTTGCTGCTCGTAAGGAATGTTAAAGTCTGGTTTTGCTGAAGCCAAAATGCGGAGGAACTTGGTGGGGGCCACGTTGGCGCCACCGTTGGCATTGAAGGTACTGATGAGGCCAAACATGGCATCTGTCAGCGAGTTTGGAGCAATGCGCCCAGTCTTGTTGGCGGTCGCTAAGAACTTTCCCAAAAACCCAATTGCTGCAAGCACTTGAAGCGTCAGGTTGATGTAGCAGGACGAACCAAGATTTTTGAGCCCACACACGGCATAATCCCGGAGGAAGGGGTTTGCTTGGCGAGGTTTGCCGTTGTTTCCATTTAGGGTGATTTGAGAGTTCAGCCCTTGATAACTGGACGTTTGATATGGGAACCCTGGTGCTTGGTATTGGAAATTTGGGTTTGAAGACGGCCCTGGAATATTCTGATAAGGAGACGGCCCTGGGATATTTGAATGGATTGGAAAATTCTGTTGAGCAGGATTTTGATGGACTGGATAATGTGGAGGGACTTGATTTTGGTGGACTGGAAAATTTTGATGAGGAGAATTCTGATGGGAATTCTGATGGGGAATGTGATGGGGATTCTGATGGGGATTCTGATGGAGTGGAAAATGCTGTGCTGAATTCTGATGAGCAGGAGGATTGGGGGGAGTTTCCGATCGGCCACGCTCATACTGTCCATTCCTTATGTATTCATGGGAACTTGGAACGGGAACAGGTGGTCTTGCCGAGTAAGGCAAGAAACCGCTTCCATTTTGAGCTCCATTCATGCCATTTGCATAAACTCCATTTTGGTTCCTCTGCATGCCATTCTGACCTCCATTCATTTCATTTGCATAAATTCCATTTTGACTTCCATTCATGCCATTTTGATTCCCATGAATGTTTTCATTTTCTCTAACGCCCTGCTCAATTACCTGACTTTTTGAGTGCGGTAAAGTAGCTGTTCTTGGAATCTCCACGGGATATGGAGCCAGACGGCTTGGAGATTTGTCTGGAGCAAGATCGGGGAATTTGGAGTTGAACTCAAAGAGGTCGTCGTCGGAAAAGTCAAGGTCCTCGAAACGAGCAGAGAATTTGGAGTCGGGAGACCGAAACGTCGACACAGGCGACTGCATCTGCGACCCTGTCATTTCGGGAGTTGGTCCTGGTAACCTTGGACTTGTTTTTGATGGTTTCCTTTTGTGGGACATTCTTGGACTCTGTTCTGATTGGCTTGCTCTTTTAGAATTTGTTGTGTGTGGATTTGTCTTTTTGGTTGGGCTGTCGGAACCGGCCGGGCCTCCCTCGTTATGGCGATAATATTCGATATACGTATCGAGCCAGTTGTGGAGAAGAACGATGTCAAAAGAAAGAAGACGGTTTTCTTGGAGGTATGCGAGGATCACGTCGATCACCTTGCTCAGATGGACGTGCAGACCAGAATACTCAAAGACCTTGCCGTTTTTCGGTAGGGTCAGGGTCTCGTTTGCTTCAGACTCGAACTTGAAGAAGCTGTACAAGTTCAAGTAGAGCACAAAGTCGTGGTGGGCGGACTCGAGGAAGTCTTGGAACCCGTTGAAGTGCATCATGATGAAGTTGTTGATGAAATAATTGAAAATCAAGTATGCCTGGACGAACCGCCCCAAGCTGTCCAGTGTGGAGAGCACAGACTCAAAGGTATCGGTGCAGTGGTCGATCAAGTCGAAGATGGACATGTTCTGGAGCTTGGGGTCTCGCTGGAGCTGGCGAAACTCCCGGGCTACTAGCACCTGCAAGTCCTGGGCCACATCCATAGCATGGGGAGTTTTTCGAGAAGTCATAGATTGAATGGTTGACTGATGACAGTTATGATTGTGACTGATGATGGTGACTAATGACGGTTGATTGGCTCACTGATAATGGCGGATAGTGACTGGTTATGATGGCTGATGACAGTTGATAGGTTCGCTGATGGAAGATGTGACGGAGTGACTGGGCTGTGGACTCCTTGAGCTGGAGCCAGGAGGTGAAAAAGCAGTTTAAAAATGGTCAATAAGAGTCCGGGATAGCGTACAGAGGTGTGTGGAGGAGCTGGTAAAAAGGCTGAGTTCCGGGGTGCACCGGGGATAATGTCTACCAAATCAGTTGTACTTACGACGGTCGATCACTTTCTGTGGAGGCGCGCTGCGGCCCTGAGCATGATAAAGCGATGCGTTCGACAAGTACAGGCAGGGCAAGCCCAAAACGGCAATGAAAGAATAAGAAGCAGATGGCAAAGAAAAAGAAATCAAGAAGGAAGAAGGAAGAGAAGAAGGGAAAAAATAAGCTGGAATAGTAGAACAGGTGATAATGTTAAAATGTGGAAATGCTTAAAATGTGAAACTATGAAAATGTGAAAATGGAGGGTGAGCGGAGAAGAAATCGTGGAAATGTGAAGGAAATACGAGAAAGAGAAGTAGTCAAAAATTCAATGGAATGTTTTGATGGATTAAAGAGGTTGATCAACAGTAATGGAATTCTGGGATCAGGTCACGTGATCGGCCACCCACATGGTTATTTCAAAAAAAAAAAATTACAGATCATAATCTACAGGCTGAAAATCAGGGTAAATCATTTTGGATCATTTTGGATCAGGTTGGAATCTACAGGAATCAGGATTTGAGGCAGTCGCACAACGTGGTAAAAAGAGCGGGGCCTAAAATTTGATAGTCCCAAAAAAAAATGGAAACTGCAAATTGGCCAATGAGTCAGTTATACCCTTTTGTATGCAGGAGCTGGATTGCTGGGATGCAATTTGTACCCTGAAATTCAAGTCATGGGGCGCTATGCAAGTTGTGGATACCGTACTGTACGCACGTGGTTATTGTCTTGGTCACTGACTGAGCAGCCCAAGTCACTCTGGTGTATATGCAGGAATTTGGGGACAACAGCAGTTTAGAATCAGTTCCCAGTTTAGAAAGAGTCCAGGGCTATGCATTTTCAGAGCAGGATATTTTAAGCTCAGCTTTTGAATTCAATAAGATCTGAAGTGTTGCTTATATGCAGGTAACAAGATGCTGAAGGAGTATAGTCTGGATTCAAAACCCAACTAGTGGTTTTGAAGTCAATATTCGGTGGTTAGATCTGGTATCAAATTATTAATACGGGTAGGTTCATCTCTATAGACTATCTTCTAGATTGTGTGATACTCTAATAATGCTCTACTGCTCTGATCCACAGTAGGATTTCTAGTCTGAGTTTCGATCAATATAATACAAGTATCGCTTCATTGATTATTTCATCCAGAGAAGTAGCACTTCATACAAAGCAGGAGCATGTAGAGTACAATATATAGAGTAGACGTGATGCTGTATTACGTTATCTTACTGTACTGTACTATACTATACTAACATTTACTCTATAATACTGTATCTTACTATGATTCATTACCACTGTACTATATTGTTATGTAAAATTGTGTACAGCACTACACCAGAAGACATTACACTCCACTAATAAAGCCACTGTATTTTAGCAGTACATAGAACAGTGCTCATTAATCACTAACTCTACTAATATACCACTGTATTGCTGTACAACACTACATTACACTACTATATTGTACTGTACCATGCTATAATTTACTCTATTGTACAGTGTTGTTTAAATGCCACATTAGTACAGTATAGTAGGTACATAATACACCAAGGACATGATAAACTAAGGACATGATACACTAAGAAGGACATGATACACTAAGAAGGACATAATACACTGTCTAGTACATGTTATGCTACAGTTTGATACATAATACAATACCTTGACTGTTATCCTAGCAGGTTTTTATCTTCTTTTTTTTTTTTTCTGATATCCAATAAAAGTAAGGTCACTTAACAGTTTCAAGGGAACCAGGTGGCTGAATGAGTAAATATTGGAGACATTTGATGGAACAAGAAGTTCGAAGGTACTTAGATCATCAGCAGTGGGGTCAAAATTGTCCATGGCTATCACACATACTATTACACTAGATTGAGAGAGTTATAATAGAGATATCTGCTGCTATGGACTACTATACCATCATACTATCTTACTATCATACAACGTGAATATATCTAACGAACTGTGACTGAGTTTACCTGAGTCGATCGAATTCTAACTGAATCTATCTTACTTCAGCTGAGTTTATTTTTATCTTCTTTAAGAAATCGTAGACGGTGCTATCTGTTCATCAGTGAACAGCTGCTAAGTAAAGAGCCATCAGAAATCAATGATAGTGCAACTCACTGGTATAAGTCTATTTAGTGCAATAGTGTATTTATTGTAGAAGTAAGCTTACTATTGTAGGTAATTATCACAGTATTCAGTAGTACTTACTGTAGCTAGTACTCCCTATTAGTCAGTAGTGTAGAGTAGAGGGTAGTAGGAGTGGTGTATAGTGGAGTGGAGTAATTATGCAAGATTAATATTTTATTGAAATGGCTAATTATTTATTTTATTAAGTCATATTACTAGTACTTGAGTCACACATGAATAGATCTTGGAGGTACATGTGACTAATTCTTGAGATTCTACTTAATTATCTCAAATGGTGATTATTCAAAAAGTCATTAGAAGTGGTAAATCTTATATATAATTAATACGGTCAATCTATGATCATGTTAATCGGTACTAAGTATAAATAGTTGCAGATTGTTTGCCCGTATTCTACTACTCAAAGGTGTAATCTGTTTACCATATATACCACTATAAATTACTATCTATCAGTCTATTAACCAAGAATTTATAAACCCTTGTATACTCCTTCATAACTCATTTACATATCTTTATAAGAAGCCACTCATTGTGTCAACTTCATACAACTTTTTACTCATCCACTTATACTTAAGCTCACTCATACTCATACTTATACTCATATTCATACTTATACTCATATTCATACTTATACTCATATTCACACTTATACTCATAATCATAATCATGGTCACTCATAGTCATACATTTGGTTGCACTCTTTAGTCGTTACGCGTAGTATTTATTTACTTGTGTTCATTAGTAGATGGTTTTTCCAAGGGAGAAATCTGGGCCGCATAAATAATTTTTGGAAAGAGGACGTGGGTACAAAACTCAGCACTCTAACGAACAGCGGTAAAGGTTCACAATACTCGGCGACCTACCATACGATGTTGAGACGGCATCTTAAAATGACCATTGTTAGGATTAGACAGTGTAGATCCAATTATATCAATAGGTAGACCATCAATATGGTGGTCTAACACTTCTACTGATGCTTATACTCATGCCCATACCTTGAGTATATATTCAATACTCTACACTATACCTCTATACTTTCCTCGGTCTAATCTATACCAAAATTTATACACTTTAGAATACTTTATACTTCATGGGCTTCTCTGTACAAACTTACATTCTCTATCATATTGATGTACTACTCATCTTTAATCACTACTCTATACTCTATTTTACTACTCAAACTGGCCTCATACATTACTGTTGCGCTTTGTAACCTACTAACGCATAAACTGGAACGAGTAGGTATCTAAGCTGTACTCAACTCTAACGTTGTCTCTTATTCTATTACCCTTTTTCGAGTGTTACCACCCGCTCCCTTTTCCGCGGGACGTCGTCCACTCTCAGTCTATTCCTAAATATCACTGTTTCATCTGTCCTACTTACATGCAGTCACCTGGAACATGCAGTACATCAGAGATGTACTGATTCCTCATGTTCCAACAATTACTGTAAAATATTCTATATTTATACTAGCCCAGAGTAGTATTAGCTGTAGTACGTTCTTTGAAATTGTAATTTTCACTTTATCTTCTCATTTCTTAATAGAAAAATAAAGTCAATAGAAAATAAAGTCAATAGAAAATAAAGTCAATAGAAAATAAAGTCAATAGAAAATAAAGTCAATAGAAAATAAAAGTAGTTTCTTGGTTTTTTACTTGTATGCACTCCTATAGTGCTAGATCCTTGTGACCCTCTTAATACCTGCATTAATTTACAGTTGTCACCCCAACCAAACAGATCACTACTTGAGATTAGATACCAATTAAATTCTAATGGCGTCCAATATCCAAGGATAGTGCGCAGTCCATAATACCTCTAAAGAAAAGTCACCTGTAGAGAGTGACCTCCTACATGAATTACGCTGTGGGTGATACTTTTTTTATGTTGTACGAATGTACAAGTCTCTTAATACTGGTTTAAGAAGGATTGAATGGAAAAAACTCATCGGCATCGTCGATCGTCATCTGTGGCTCCAACGGTTTATCTCGCATGTGGGCGTAGAGGCCAAAAGCACTCATAAAGTCCTCGTCATCTTCGTCAATTCCCCAGTCTTCGGGCCCTGGAGTGTCACCAGTGGAATGAAGCGGGTGGTGTTGAGAAACAGGAAGAAAGTTCACATGCAGATGGTTTTTGGTACCCTCGTCGGCCGGCCCTCCAGGGTCTTGCTTGTGGAGCGTCCGAATGGACTCGAAAAAATCGAGGCCTTCGTCAGGTTCGGGATTCGGTGCCATGCGCTGCCGCTTAGGAGCAGCCAGAATGTCCGCCAGTGTTCTTCTACGGACCAGAGTGCCCATTTGGTCGTCTGAATCGGTATTTCCTGTATACGGCTCTTGGGCATTGAGGAGCCGTCGTAGGTCTGATTCCTTACCGCTTTCAGTGCTACTCTCACGGCTCACCGGCACTCTGTGGCCATCGGGCAGGTTGCTAGACAGTTGCAACTGCGGAAGCGGCGTCAGTGGCGGAAGATAGTTGAAGTGCTGGAAGCGAGTCACGTGCACGTCGGGCCCGAGATTGTAGAGCTGCGGCAATTTCCGTTCCGAGCCATGGTCGCTGCCAGAAAAGCTGTGGCTGCTCTGCGGCGACGGCTGGCTGGTTTGGTGATCGTGCATAGGCAAATACTCGTTCCGATAATAGTGGTGTTGGTGGAGTTCGATCTTGACGTTGTGCCGAGCTGCGTGCAGGATAAGAGCTTCCACCAAATGCATAGAACCGATAAAGCCTTTTGGAGTACCAAATTCTAGCCCTTGTCCGTTTTCCATCTCCGGGTACCGGCCCGACGAACTGTTTAGCGGTGAGAGTGCATACAGCCATTCGGTGGTGGCCGGTAGCCTGGCGGAGGTACGAACCAGTGCCAAGAGCTCAGATTCCGAATTCCTTCCCGAATGGTAAAGAGCAGGCGGCGCCATCTTCGGCTCCGAATGTACGGAGTTTCGGCTTTTCTGCTGTAGTAGCTGGGAAAGCGGGGGCCGAGCCGAAATGGACGCGGAAGAGGCACCGCTTTCGGTGAACGACGCAGGCGAAGGCCTAGTCTCAGGATACGAGGGTTCCACGTTGCCGGTGTCGGAAGTTGCCGAATTGGGCGATTTATCGGAGTTGTTGTCGGGTCGAGGTCCATCTCCTGGATTCTCCTCCTTTATTACACCCGCCACCTCCGACATCCGTGACATTATGGGGGCGCTCGCCCGCTCCCGAACTACCAGAGTAAGGAGGTTCCTCCACCGGTTCCTGCATGTAAGTGGTGGACGGGACTCAAGATTCTGGGCTATAGTCCGCCACTTCGTGCCATACTGCTCCACAAGATCAATAAGCCGTAAATCCTCAGTCTCTGACCAAGGTTGGAGCCGGTTCGCCACACTAGGGTCCAAAACCTCGAAGTACCGTTTCAGACACTGGTGCTCTGTCCGGCCCGCTATATGCAGAGCCACCTGCTGCCATAGCGCACCGTATTTGTTGTACATTTCCACCAAATGACGGTCTTCCTCTTCAGTCCACTTGCCACGACGAAGATGGGGATTTAGAGAAGTTGTCCAGCGCTTTTTGCAGTCGTTGGCCTTGCGTCTTCCTGAAAAAACTGCCGAAATTGTGTCCCAGTCAACTTCACGTGCGTTTAACGTTTTGCTGGCCATCTGATGCGGATAAAACGCGTTTAGCCGGTCCAAAAGCCGTTGGTCCTCTTCTTTCAGCCATGTTTTGCGGCATTCCCTGCGGTGGGTTTTGAGCCCGAGCGACTCCGTGAGTGCCAACGTATCGATGGACGCCTCTTTTTTGGGCTTCATGGAAGGAGAATATTATGCTGGAAATGGGCTGGGAGGACTTGCTTGGGGAGATGGATGTTGTTTAACTGTGGGGTTGGCAGAGCATCGCGTTCTGTACATGAAAATCATACTTACATCCGTACCTCTCGGCTATATACATCCGTACCTCATTACTCTAAACACCCGTACACCAAAGCACCAAAAGCCGTTCACAGCATGGTGAATCACCGTTCTATTGATCCAATAGTACTGGCAGGATACTCCGTGCATAGGCACGTGATTATTTCAGTAAAAACGACTGGTTATTCAGGCAAAATCATTCACCCAGACCTTTTTTACCAAGAAAAACTGATGTAATGAAACCTACCAATCAAATCTTTTTATATAAGTCTAGTTCCCGAAAGCTCGAATGTTAAGAAGTGTAGGAAATAAAGTGTACCAGGGATATTGCTTATATGCACACCATCTGCTTTTCTAGCATTAGAAAGGTGTTTAAAATGTAGTAGAGAATTGCTCTTGAAATAAAAGTAACCCACCTCTAATTATTTGAGTAGAAAAATCTCTGGGGATTTATAGATTTAAGGAGTTTACCGTCTATGTAATATGGTTTGTGCACGACCCGAAGATTAAGTATGGAATTCGCGGGATATATGTTCTTTACTACGTCCTGCATGACAGGCGATGGATGCAAAAAGGATAAACCAGGTATGCTACAATTGTTAGATCGGGTTAGAAGAGATGAGGAATTTCTATCTAGAAATTTGATATTTCAGAAATATGAATCGCCTAAAGATGATTATGTTGCCTTGCAGATAAAATGGGTCCTCTCGTGGCTTCTTCCTTGCCCATTCCCTTCCCCTTTTTATCCTCCCTTCTTTTTTCTTATCTTTCCTATAACTTTGGTTAATTAATATATATGACGCTTTTATTCAAGACTAGTCGACATATGTAGGATTTTAGGTATAGGTCTATTTCCATAGCTAGTCTTTGTTCAACCTTCACTAAATACTGGCTATTGTAAGATACCCAGACTCATGACTGTATCAAGAACTGGGCCAGGCTTTACCACTATGCACTACCACTATATACTAAAATTATTCACTGATAGCTGTTATATACTACTATAATTAGTATCATACAATACCTGTGTCACACTTCTTCAGCTCATGTTGCTCTCTTAACTATACAGCGGCACTGTGGCCTTAAGTGGCCTTGACCGGAAGGGAAACAGTATATTCCACTTGAAATTGCCTCAACCGAAAGTAATATCTTAGGCTCACTATGTTAAAAGAATATTGAAATTCATGAAATAAAGAAATGTTCTGGAATCACTTATACAATAATGATACGAAAGAGCATAGCATCCAAGATATAATATCAGACTCTTTTAGAAAATACTGGGAAGGTTTTCAATTCATGTTAGTGTAAATGAGCCGCAGATTAGGAGACACACCGTGGAAAAATACACTACATAAATCAACTTACACATGCAAGCAGAGTTTTGTAACATGAGTCAACTCATACACTAATGATTACTTTTCTCATACATGTTTTACTATGCTCACTACCAAACATAGTATAGTGTAGAGTAGAGTATTAGAACGGCATATCAAGCAGTTTTAAGTAATTCCACAGATTTTAGTACCCCATCACAAGATTCTAACAGAACTTACATCATTAAATCAATATAGAGCTCTTCATTAAAATAGTTTTCGAGGGTCTTCGTTTTTCATGAATCGTAGCTAAATATTTACGAGTAATAGATTAATATTGCAGTTCTTGTGTTGTGGTATTTGAACTGATATATAGAATTAGATTATCAAACCAAACTTATCAAAAATTGGTTTCCAGATTAGAAAACTGCACAAAAATACAAAGTTCATTTTATTTAATGTACATGTGCCCCGGTTTGTGGTCGTGTGGAGCTATGTGCTTATTCTCGCAGATTTATGTGAACTACTCTCTTGTACCAACTACTTTCTTATCTCTGCCTCCACCATCAAACAAAGAACTCTTTTCCTTTTGATGCTTCGAGACCAGACAAGACTTTTCAGTCCCGTTGAATTTATTTTGATTACTTTAAATTTTGAAATTAATTCCAACCGTGTTCACCATGAGACGGAACCCACCAGATTTCGCAGTCACAAAAAGTGGAAAGAGAGACCCTCATTTTAAAGAGACCATGAAACCCTTTATGGCAAACAGTGATTTCAGCTCTGTCCAGCAACGTCTCAATATATGGGATTTCGATGTGAACTCTGCATATGATTCTACCGAAACATCGGAATGTCCTCCAACTCGTTTCTCAAATAGACCAATACTTGACACTTTGAGTGGGGAAACAACATATCAGAGACATCAAAATGCTGTTCAAAAGCCACAAGTCACCTTCACGGAAAAGCTCCGGGGATTGTTGCTGCCTAAAGGTCTTGCCTTGTTCAAAAAGGAAATGCCTGCCCCACCCGGAACTGGGTGCGAAAACGGCCCAATGCCTAAGAATCTCAAAAGGCAACAAAACAAGCACGCGGCCCACTTTCAAGCTACCAAGAAATGGAGTCACTTACTTAACAAAATCCGACTCTGGAAAAAGCACAATGCATGCTTCATTCAAAGAAAGTCGGTGTGCGTTTTCCGTGAGTGTCCGGTTGAAGACCAGAAAGTGCGGCGCATTTCCGCGAGTCGCGCTTTTTGCAAGCTCAGAGTGTTTGCATTAAGAGTGGGTTTCAAACGGGTTAGCGAGGACTTGATTAACTGGAATGACCCTTCCAATGATCCTTATGGGGACATGAGTCCCGCTCAGTTTGTGGCGTTGGCACGAGCTCTTTACAAAGAGAAACAGGAGATTTCAAAGTTTCGTGTTAAACTCGATAAGGAACTCGACCACCTGAATGCCATTGACAATAGGCGTTCAAAGCAAGCCGCCCGTTCCCACGCTAGGAAAGCATTGGGACCATGCAACAAGTTGAATGCCTCTCAGATTCCAAACTTACTGCATCCAAAGAGAGAATTCAGAGTCTCGGAAGTCAAAGCAGTCAAACCCGCGGAAAACGCAGTCAAAGTCAACACAGTCAAGGAAACTTCAAAGGCTTCAGTGAATGTCTCAGAATCGCTCCCCTTACCTGATCTGACACTCACCCTAAAGTCATTTGGTAACAGTTCCAATGCGGACCATGGTGACAAGGTCATAGCCGCGATTGAAAATGTTATTCCTCAACTCACCCCTTTGGAAGTGAGACAAGAAACCTACAAGTCTCTCACTATCGCCAGTTGCAAGAGTGACCCCGGGTTTAAAACCCACCCAACCAAATTGTTTGACCAAACCACAAAGGCAAACACTCTCGGCCCTAGACCGATCCCGCACTCACTCAAGGCCGGTTTCAAGCTTGAGCCAGGGCCCACAGTCACTGGAACAAAATCGGATCGCAGCAAACTCGAGGCTCTTACTACTACAAAGGCTGTTGTTCCTACAAAGACTTCACAAAAAGTGGTCTTACCTGAAAAGTCCACCCCTCTCAGCATTGTTAAGAAGATTGCCAGTGTGATCACTTCAGAGTCGCAGGTGGACAGCTGGCTCCACAAACCCAAAAGCCAAATGTGGATCCAGCTCAACATGGAAGCAGTCTTGGTTCCGCACCTGATCAAAACCACTTTTGAATTAAAATGTCTTAGTGTGGACTTGAAGATTCTCTGCATTACTGAGTGCGAAAACAAAATCAATGAGTACTTGAGCTACTTGAGACTCGTGGTCAGTGTGGAGAAGCAAGAATCCATGAGATTCGAAGAGGTCAAAAATACTGGCCTTTTTGGAGCACCAGCTCCCACTTTCATTGGTGTTTCAAAGCTGGTTGTAACCCAGGACCGGCCTCTGATTGTGCTGCTGGGGTCATGCACTGAACAGCTTTCGCACTTACGAGAATTGGTGCGAGCACAAGATGGCATGATGAACCAATACAAAAAGAAGTTCTTGGCACAGTTTGATATCCATGATCGGATTGAGACTTACCTAAAATCAATACTTGAGAATCTTCAGGTTACCGGTGAAGTGTTTGTGAAAATATGCACCGACATGGCCAGCACAGACAACAAAGCGACTGAAGTCGATGAATATGAGCAAAGACTTGGTGCAGTGAAGGAACACTTAGAAGCAATGAAGAAAATGGATCACAGTGCCAAGGAAACCATTGAAAAGATCAACGCTGGCTTCACTGAGAGTTTAACAAATGTGATTAGTGGCCATATGGATGCTTGTGACCTCAAGGAGCAGTACATGGACCAGTTCCAACAACTTTGGGTGCAAAAACTAGGCAAGAAGACTCTCACGCCCAAACAATTAGAGAATGTGATTTGTTGCGCTAGCATTGTCAACCAAAAGGACTTTTCCGACGAATGTCTGCACTTGAAAGCTTTCGAGGTATTGCTGCAAAAGCTAGAGCGCATCAAGGCTCTTTACAAGGAAGTGAGCAAAGCGCGCGAACAGTTGCAGCTTAATTTTGGTGAGGTGAGTCTTCGACTTGCAACACGTGCTTGCGACCCTCATGGAGTGAAAAGACTTAATGATGACTATGACTATGACATCTACAATGACTATTGTGACTGATGAATGGCAATAATTGACTGAATTTATTGTTAAAGAAGAAAAGAAAAAGAAAAGAAAAAAAAAATAGAAAAAAGAAAAGACTGGGAAAATGGCAGTGGTGATGGAATACTAATGACTACTAACTAATATAGCGGATGAAAGTGAGATACTGAGGAAAAGCAGGGAATTTCTTGCAATTGATGGTGGTCTGAACCTATCCGGTAATGAACCCCATGCAAGCCTCTGGATTGTGAAGATGTAATGAACCCTTAGAAGTGGGATTGTCGCATCGTGTAATGAACCTTGGCGAGCTGGATGGGATTGTGAAAGATTCAATTAAGTCTACTAAAAATTGAAAGACGCAACTGCCTTCCTAAATACTCCACTAGATTCTGTTATATTGGCGAAAGGTCATTAGTACAACAAATCCAATGACATTGAACTAGAAAAAAAAACGTCGCTTATAGTTGCTAATAGTTGCTTAGAAATTAAAAGAAAAAAACAAGAAATTGTAGTAGTAGTAAGTAGAACTGTAGGACTGTGTCAAAACTCGGACTAGAGTTGACTAACTGGAAACTACTAAAAGGATTTGAGCAAGTGCAGAAATGTATGAGGTTGAAATGAAATGCACGGTATCAATAACAAGAATTAATAACTAGAAAGATAGCTAGAAGACTAATGACCATAAAAGTAGATAACAGGGAAATGAATGACTAGAAGTGATGAAGACAAAATTATTCCATACACAAGTAAAGTCGGCATTTTATAATTACAAAAGGATGTAAAGACCTGTCAAAGTATTACTAGAGTAACAGCTAATCAATGACAAGAAGTATCATGGAATTTTCATGAAGTATAAGTTATTTGAAAGGCCTCGCACCTTTCGAACAAATGTCCATATTACTACAATTTCCGAACAATTAATTCACTACATTTGATGATTGTATTTGTATTAGCAAATTTTTTTGTTCATTTTTAGGGTGACACGATCAAGAGTAGTTGATGACGAGAATGGTTGATATTTTATGTGCAGGATTGTTGTAATTTTTCATAAAACATGACACGATTATTGAAGTAGACGTACTTCCGAAGTGGAAGAAAATTTATTAAGAAAAAAAAAAGAATGTAATGAAGTAGTTTTATGGTGAGGTGTTTGAGGGATCCACACCGATCTACTGTACCTCTATGGTTGAAACTCAGAGACCACAAAACCTACCCTAAGACTCAAGTGTGAATCTCAGAAGCTAAATGAGCAAATTGTATATTCAATACTATTGATACACTATTAGCATTCTTGAATAAAGGGAATTTGTGAATTTTCAACGAAGCAAGAAGTATTTTAAAAGACCCAAAATGCGCAGTTTTCATTATTTTTTAAATCTTACTTCCCTCCCTACAAATGCTGGGAAGAAAAAAAAAATTGTTATGGCAGGTTATTTTTGGGACTAGATGAATACACTTTGAGAATATTGTCACAGCTACAAACTTTAATTTACATAAAAGAATTTTTAGCATCTGATAACTCAAGATCTGGGATCCCCGCGAATACTGCTTTCAATTTATTCTGAACTGCTTCTGTTGATCATGTAATTATATAATGCGAGATGTCCCAATTGCTAGCAAGCGAGAATGCAGAGAAGGGTTACAGAATCAGAAAAGTAAGAAGGTAATAATAATTGATCCTGGCTACTAGCTAAGGAAATAATGAAAATTTCAGGAGATATGGAGTACTTGTGGAGAATGTAGAAAATAGAGGATACATGTTGAAAGTCACGTGATCTTGTCAACAAGTACCTAGCATGTACGGAGTCAGAGTACTTCAAGGATGTGTTATATGCAGACCAGTGATGCACCGTGTGCAGGTCCCTAGTGGGTGAAAACTCTTCACCAGCCTCGCACCGTCCAATTCCACTTTGATCTTGTAAGGTACAACTTACATATCCCTGTATATCAATACATATACTAAAACAAAGGTTGAAAGATCTCAAGTTATTGCCTAAAAAAAGACTCATTCAATAACTAGATTTTGACAACTACAGAAATTATGACCCAATTTCTATGATCAGACTCTTAATTCAGAATCGTCTAATTAAATGAGTAAAATTAGACAGGAAATATGACTATGGCTTTCGTTTCAAGGATCTTCGGTCCATAAAACAGGACTAACCACTTGTAAGACACTTTAGACTATACCTACAGACTTTACATTTAGGTCTATACACTTCTCTACAATTCATAAAAATTCAAAGTCTTAAAATATGTTCATTACCTTTATTAGTGTGTCGAAAGACTTAATACATCTTCATACTTGAGGGACGAGTTCCGCATATGATTCAAATAGTTCTACGTAACACTATTCCAGAGATATTAAAGGAGATGTTATTATTATGGGACGGTATAGAAATGTTCATCATCCTGGTTTTGATATCACTAAAGTACGGAGTAAACTTGTACGAGACACAAAAATATAGAGGAGCGAAGGTGTGGTAATATGTGAATTGAATTTACCCAACAGAAGTCAATGAATTATTAAGTTTGTGTTAATTTTACTTAAAAATCTAGAAAAATGATTGATTCCTTCTAATTTAGGTTCAGAGATCACAAATCAAAACTCTACATGCGACTCAAGCCATTTCGCAGCCAAAGTGGTACCTCCACATTTCATCACATGGCCTTACACTGCATTGAGTGTAGTCCAAAAGTAGTTAGACCGAATAGCCAAAGTTTGAAAAGAGGAAAATTATTTATAAGACTGGCCGAAATACATAGATATGTGAAGGTGGGATTCGTTGACCAAGCTGATAATTTCTTGAGAACAATACTCAAACTCGCGGTCGGAAATTTGTTTACTTCTTTTGGTAAAGCAATCCTAAAATGTGCGCACAAAGTGGACTTAGAGGCTAATTGAAGAAGTATCGGAACCTTTCATTTGAAAATTTATTTAATTAAACCTGAGTTCATTTAGCGATCTGAATTTAAGACCGACAAATCTAGGAAAAAGAAGGCGATCACAAATTGAAGAAACCCTAAATGTCGACTTTCCGATTCTGTTGTATGAGCTGAGAAATTGAGGTAGGCGATTATCAGAATGAGCATCCCTCTTTATATAGGTCGAATGTGAAAGCTGTGATAAAGAATGTAATAACAGTATAT
>NKZI01001839.1:0-53589 GCA_002370645.1 Metschnikowia sp. 00-154.1 | reverse complement strand
CATAAAAGGAAGGATTGTTCTTCGGGAGGCGCTCTGCGGCCTCCTATCCTGTACTCAATCGAGTAGGTTCCATGTCTAACAAATTTTGAGATTGCCTCTTTAGCTTAGTGGTAGAGCGTTGCACTTGTAATGCAAAGGTCGCTAGTTCAATTCTGGCAAGAGGCAGAGTTTTTTTCATCGGCATTAAAACCAGAATCACGTGACTTAGTGATCCCAGGTACCGCATGTTTACGCTTAAACTTACTTCTCCCTACATTACCTCACAGTGTACTCGAACCACATGCTTTCACACAATACAAGAGCTGGGTTTCGATATACCGTATTCCTTGGAAAACCCCATTCTCGATGCTTCACGCTACTTGTACCGAATCCTTATAAATCCCAAGTTCGTTGTCGTCTGGCGGCAAATAATATTGTATTGAAGAAAAACATCAGTTTCATACTGGCCTTGGCCCGTGCTGCCAAAATCCCCGGGTATATTGGTGGCACAGTTGCTCTTGGAGGTACTTATGTTGCTTATAAAGTCGAACAGGCTTCAAACTACACAAATGAAAAGCTTTCCTCAATAAAAGATTTCACAGCTGATTTATTCGACAAAACGGGCCAGTTTCTAAAAAAAAGCGGCGGTTCCGCTGAAAGTTCTGGCAGCAGCGGTGGTGGTGGTGGTGGAAGCAATGACTCTGCCACTTTGGGTGCCACAGCAGCAGCATTGGGGCTTTCGGCTGAAGAGAGTGAATCTACGGCAGCCGAGAGCAGCGATGACGAAGATGAATTCGAGGAGGACGATGAGACCCTTATCGACCAAACAGAAGAGGAGACTTTCGACATTGCCAGTGACGATACCACTGACGATATGCTTAATTTAACGAGACAAATGATTGAAATCAGAAACATCTTGACCAGAGTGGACAATGAGTCAGACACTTTAAAGCTACCCTCCATTGTGGTTGTCGGCTCGCAATCCAGTGGAAAATCATCGGTCTTGGAAGCCATTGTGGGACAGGAGTTTTTGCCAAAGGGTAACAACATGGTGACTAGACGTCCCATTGAATTGACATTGGTAAATTCGCCAGATTCGGCAAGCGAGTCCGCGGAATTTCCAGCTCTCAATCTTTACAACGTGACTGATTTCCAACAGGTACAGAAAACGCTTTTTGATTTGAACATGGCTGTTCCTGCGTCTGAATGCATCTCCAATGATCCAATTCAAATTACGGTCCGCTCGCCTAAAGTGCCTGACCTTACGCTCGTTGACCTTCCTGGATATATTCAAGTGGAGGCCGAGGACCAACCTCAGGAGTTGAAGCAGAAAATCAGAACTCTCTGCAATAGGTATTTAGAAGCACCCAACATCATATTAGCGATTTCCGCTGCTGATGTTGACTTAGCAAACTCTTCTGCGCTACGTGCTGCTAAAATGGCGGATCCTAGAGGTGAAAGAACTGTGGGAGTCATAACCAAGCTTGATTTGGTGGAGCCTGAGAAAGCACGTGCGATTCTTCTTAACAGAAAGTACCCTTTGAGAATGGGATATGTTGGTGTTATTACCAAGGCGCCTCAAGCTTCCAAATCCACATCGGCAACTTTGTTTAGCAGAAAACGACTCACAGGTTTTCAAGCTTATGTTGCCCAACAAAACTTTGAATTTACATATCTTAAGGACCACAGAGATACGTTCCAAGGCACAGTCACAGGCTCTAGAAACTTAAAAAAGAAGCTTATGAAGGTGTTGGAAAAGTCCATGTCAGAAGCTTTGAGGCCAACGCATCTTGCTATACAGCTGGAGTTGGAAGAGACATCTTACAGGTTCAAAGTTGAGTTCAACGATCGTCCTCTCACACCGCAAATGTATTTGGCTAACAACATTGACTTGTTGAAATTGGGTATAAAGGAGCTCAGTCAGAAATTTTCCAGAAGCGAATTAAGAGCCATGCTCAAGAACGAGCTCGACCAGAAAGTGTTAGATTTGTTGGCGGAAAGGTACTGGAATAAGCCTGTGGACTACAATGTCAAAGAATCTATTTATGCCTCAATTGAGCCAGATTTGAGAGAGCTTAGCCAGCTCAAAACTATTGAAGAGGACAGCTACTGGCACAAGAAGTTGGACTTGGCGTCGAGCTCTTTGACCAAACTTGGTGTTGGACGCTTGTCCACGGCATTGGCATCCGAAGCAATGGTAACCGAGATCAATAACCTCGTCGAGAAAACACAGCTAGCAAAGCATCCCATGGCACGCAGAGTCGTGGAAGACGCCGCCAAGTCCGTCTTGAAGTCAAAGTACTACTTCACTGCAGACCAAGTTGAAAATTGCATTAAGCCTTACAAGTACGAGGTGGAAGTGGAGGCCGGAGAATGGGCAAGCAGTAAGGATAGTGCTGTGGAGTTGCTCAAGGAGGAAATGAGGCAGTGTGACTACGTGCAATCTTCCCTTAAGAAGCAGGTTGGTGGACGCAAGTTGCTGCAGGTGATGAGATACTTGGAGAAACTACGGTTGCAGAAGAACGACGACACGTTTGTTGAATCAAGGGAGGCACTTGGCTTCTCCAAGGCACTTCTAGATAAAGGTGAGTACGCGCTTTTTCTCAAGGACCGTATGCAGCTCTTGAAGATGCGTCACCTGTTCATAAAGGGCTCCAAGAAGTGCAGGAGCAGAGACAACAAATACCAGTGTCCGGAAATTTTTCTCGATGCCGTGTCTAACAAACTCACATCCACAGCAATTCTTTTCTTGAATGTGGAGCTACTCAGCGACTTTTACTACAACTTTCCTCGGAGACTTGACGAGGAGTTCTTTAGCAAAATGACAAAGGAGCAGTTGGAGAGCTTCGCAAAGGAGGACCCCAAGATTAAAAAGCACATTGAATTGCAGGAGAGGAAAACTCTTCTTGAGGATGCTTTGCGTAAGATTGAGGGGGTATTAGCTGTGCAACTCCACAAAGGTGACTCCAAGAGCTCTGGGAAATGGTGGTGAGTCCCGGAACATTGGAATGCTCTGATTTGACAAATACCCGGAATAGTGGAATCAGTAATATAGTTTAATAAGTGCTACAGTTGAATGTCGTATGAGCGTGATGCATTTCTATATGAGCCAGAAGGCAGGCGGATTCACTGCACAAGACGCGTGATGCGATCAAACAAAGACTCTAAGCTGACACCCTCAGTGTTGGTGAATATAGGCTGTAATAAAGTGACATCGATAGTCTTGTGAGTACTCCATTTGGACGAGTTGTCGGCCAAATCCACCTGGATATTTTCATCCAACGGCCGAGAAAATAAGACGTTGGCGGCCGCTTGCGCACTGTCGAGAACCTTGTTCATTTGCACAGTCAAATCGTCTTCTGAAGCGTCCACCAAGTGATTCCTGGCCTCCGGTGCCACGTAGCCAATGCGGGAGTCCGTATCTATGAAGATGAACCCAGAAGGCGTATATGCTAAGGACGCTATTGGTGCAGGATGAGAAGTAGAGAAGAACGGCTTGATAGAGTCTGGCTTGAACAATAAAAGCCGGCCATTGACAGAGACGGAGTCTTCGTTGACCTCGTTGACTCCCAAGGCAACGATTTGGTTTTGTGGGTCCACGGCACAGAGGTTTCCTGCGCCGGGTGTGGATATCTGCACGCAAAGAGGTGTCTCTGTGGCGGCCACCAAGTCGTACAGCACGATCCTCCGCTGAGAGGCTATAATCAAGTAGGAGTTCGCAATGGTGAGAGACTCCACGGGCAGGTCCATCAATGGAAGAGCAAAGTTGATGCGGTGGAGTAACTCCGGCTCGTACACCTGGATGGACGAGCCGTGTGACACCACCAAGAGCGACTTGTCAGAGGAATAACATGCAGAAACAGCACTGGCAGCAGCTGTGGGCGGGCTGGTTCTGCGGAGGGTCCAGACACTCTGCGTGGATGGCTTCCTGCCATCGGCGGAGGATGCCGAGCCCGCATGGCTGGTTTTGAGCTTCCACAAGCGAATACCTCCACACTTATCGACGGTGGTGAAGGAGTTTTCGCTAACAGAAACAATGCAACCGACCTCGCGGCCCACGCCATGCGGATCAACTACCTTCAGCGCAAGGGACCAGGCCGAGTCGGTGAGCTTCCAGAACTTGAGGGCATATGCTACATCGTTTTTCAGCATCAAATTGTCGAAGTTCAGTGTGGGCATGGAGTCGAAGGTGGCCATCCACGTTCCGTCAGGGCTAAACGCAACCTCCGACACCACGGGGTCCGTCACTTTATGTTCGCTCTTGACTTTACCGGTGGAAACCTGCGGAGCTGCATGTTGCACGAATGCCTGCTCGCCTTTGATGGCATCGTAGGCCTGGATGGACGAGCCACGGGCGAAGTAGAGATGTTTGGATGTAGGATGCACTGCCACTGGAGCTGTGAGGTCCAGGCTGCGGAGCTTGAACTCGGCCTTCGAGTCCGCTTTTTTGTTCTTGGCACTTCTGCGAGCTGCCTTCGCGAGCTGCTGTGCAGAGTTCTTGAAGTTGGGGCACACGGGGCTCACTGATAGCCTAGACACAAGGTCCACGGCCAGGAGAGTTAAGAGCTCGTGCAACTGGGACTTCTGGGGACCCTCATATACACGTAGGGCCACAGAGTAGTGGTCGGGCCGATTTTTATCCACGAAAACTCGGTCGATGGGGCCTGACAACCGAGGAAGGAACTGCGTGCGTTCCAGGTCCAAATGCCAGAAAACAAGTACCTTTTCGTTACCTCCAGACACCAAATACACATCATCTGCAGAGAATGTAAGACACATGACCGGGTCGATATGCCAGCGGAGAGTTCTCTGGGGCTGACCTGTTGAAGAGCCTCCGTATACCATTTTGATGGCACCCAGAGTAAGTCCCACGGCAATCACTCCGGTATTGGACACCGCCATACATGTAGTTTTGCCATGAGAAGGGAATGTTTCTTTGGTATTTGTAATGACCTGTGCGTAGTTCTTGCCCTGTGTGGAGTCCTCGAAAGCAGCCGATATGTTGTAGAGCTCGATCGAATTTTTCTCCGACACCATTGCAAGCTGGTGGCCATCTGAAGACACACTAGCATGGCGCACGCTGGGCACGTCAAATACCTGAGCAGAAACGGCCGTCTCCTTGTCAATTTTGTATATCAGAAAAGCAGCCTCGGTTTCGGCCAAGGCAAAGTAGGAGAAGCTGGTGATTTTGAACACCTCCTTCAAGCCTTTGATTGAGGGCACGAACTTCTGCGTAGCCACTATGGGTGTCTGCACCTTATCCAACCAGTTGATGTGCAAAACCTGTTTTTTCGAGAATACAATCACCTGATGGCTGTTCTCTGGGTCTAGGAACACAGAAATGGTGTCTTTCAAATTAATATCCACGGTCCGGATACACTGTCTGGTCTGTAGAAAATAGACTCTTAGCTGATGCGATAAACACACAATGGAAAACTTTCCGTCGGCAGAAGCCACCATCGGAAAAGACAGCAGCCCATCAAACAACAAGGGCTTACCGCCCGAGACCATGTTGACGGCCCACCTATTCATTAAGTTCACCATAAGTAGAGATTATTAGAAACGAGAAAAAATGAGATGAGCGTGCGATGGCAGGTATGCACCCGTGCCTCCGAGCAAAAAATGGTGCGCCTTTTGGCATGGAAAAACATTCAGTCTAGTCTTCACCAGAGAGATGATTATCCCCATCCGTTGCTTCTCTTGTGGAAAGGTTGTTGGAGACAAGTGGGAAACCTACTTGACGTTGTTGCAAGACGAAACATTGACCGAGGGAGATGCCTTGGACCAGCTCAAGTTGAAGAGGTATTGTTGCAGGAGAATGGTATTGACCCACGTTGACTTGATCGAGAAGTTTTTGAGATACAATCCTTTGGAGAAGAAGGAGATTAGTTAGCTGGTGTACTTTAGCATAAATGACGTTCTATGAGTTCTATGTAAAACAAGCGTGAAAGCACATGATCAGCTACTGTCATAGTAGGGCTTGATCTAACAATATGTAAAATAATAAATTAGTTTGGTGAAATACAATGATACATGTAGAACTATACATTTGTGGTTTGTAATATTGTATCTTATTCAAATCAGTATGATAGGTATTTGTCAAATGCCAAAAGATATTTGAAATCTTAAATGGGTTATCTGTTTAAGTCTTGAAGTGGAAATTGTTGAGAAATTTTCATTTGTTAATGCTTCTATTATAAAGCTACCCAAATCAGCTTTAGAACAGTGCCACGATTGTAGCCCTTACCGCCAGTTCTACAGTGAACAGATAAAATCTACTTCCCAACGGATAGCGTTATATTTGGTCGTGCTCTTTCCATAATGAATCTAGTTTGGCACGGCAGAGAAGGCAAAATAAGCGAAAAGATTTGTAACTAAAATTATTAAGCCAAGAAAAATCTGGAATTTATCTATTGGTCATATCAATCCAACTTTGATGCCTGCTAGTAATATTGTTTCTTGGTATTATTACCAACAATCATACCTGCAATAATTAATTGGATATAGTTCCGTAACCAGTAATACAATTATTCAGCAGCTCAATATCTAATATGGACTTGGTTACCCATCAGATAGACTCATTATTCAGCATCCTCGGAGTCTATGTTCTGGATATACTCGTAGTACCAAGCAGTCAACTGCAAGTGGCCATCAAACAAGATCTTCTCGTTCACGCCGTGTATCTTGTTATCAAAAAAGTCCACAATCATGGGGCTGAATCTAAAAATGTTCCGGGTTAAATTCCAATAGTACCTTGTGTCGGTATTAGCCGGCATGATACTGGGTGCAGTCACAAGTGGGTACCCCAAAGTGTTGTTGAGCACCAAGTCCTCGAAAACATGTCTATTAGTAGCAGCCAAGTACTCCCAGGCTTTTCCCGTATTTGGACTCACAGGAGCGTGCTCCAAGACATGGTCTTCATTAGCAATCTTGAAAGTACCCACGCTATTGGGTGCCTCGTAGACCACCTCGCCAAAAGCTTCCACGTTGAGCGAATACTTCTCGGCCAAAGCCTTGACCCTTTCAGCAAAACGGGTTTGCACATCGTGGACGCTCATTCCCACAGTGATCCGATGGTTGACCACAATATGCACTTCCTCGGGCAACGCATTGGCCTTCTCTCCACCGCGGACCACGTCGATGGCCTGGGAAGTCTTGATCAAGTATGATGAAAACCTGTTTTTGGACAAAGCCTCTACCACCTTTGAGTTAGCCAACTTATCATAAGCAGCACGGAAAATCGCCTTCTTTTGCAATTTGCTCATTCTGTTGCCACTGTGTGATGCCAAGCACTGCAAGTAGCCAAGAATTGGGTTTTCGGGGATAAGTAAAGGCGAATACTGGTCCTGCTCAATACGGTAAGCAAGCTCACCCATGATTCCGATAGCTCCATGCTCAGGAGGAACAGAAGAGTGGCCTCCTTTCATGAATAATTTAACACTAAGATCAGCATCACCTTTTTCTCCAGTGCCAGGAGCAGCAATAAGCATTCCTGTTAAGTCATCCTTCATAATACCTGGACCTTCGTCAATAATGGCATAAATGGAATCTTTTCCAAACTTCTCTTCAATGTGCTGAGCAAGATGGTTTGCTCCATGCACTCCAGTCGATTCTTCATCGAATCCAAAAGATACAAGTATACCTCTCTCGGGTTTGAAGCCCTGCTCGGCCAATAACTCCAATGCTTCCATAACTGCAATCAACAGGTTCTTGCAGTCCCATGCGCCTCTTCCGTAAACGTATTTACCATCAAAATGGCCCTCAAACGGAGCATATTCCCAATCAGGTAACGTTTCCTTCTGTACGGGAACGACATCCTGGTGAGCCATAAGCACGAGCGGTTTGAGTGCAGGATTGCGGCCTTTCCACTCATACAAAAGTCCATAAGTGTTGACCTTGGTTAATTTGGTGGCTTTATAAACCCGTGGGAACGTTTTCTCTAAGTAATCGTGGAATTTGGCGAAATGAGCCCATGTTTCAGGTTGCTCATCCACACCTGGCCAGTTGTCACCAATTTGCGTATCCACCTTCACAGCTCCGGAAAGACGAGCCACGGATTCAGTTTTGTAGTTCTCATCGTAAAGAATTTTGAGTACCGTGGAATTGTCCTTGTAGAAACTGGCGGGGGCTCTGGTTTCGTAAATGGGGCAAATCAGGTGATCGTTAATTGGCTGGACCAATATTTTCACGTAGCTCACGAAATTGGTGAGCAAGAGCAAAGAAGTTGCCACTGCAACGAGTCCTATGACAAAGGACCGGTTTTCAAGAAGAGAAAAAGTCATTAGATGTTTCTGAGATACTCCTTGGTCGGCCAATTTTAACTGGCTCTGGCTCCTGTACCTCAGATAAGCCCTCGTGCATTGGCCGACACATGTGCAGCCTAAACAGGAAAGACTAACACATCGACGAGTATTGAAGACAGTCGGGGGAGAAAATTATTGAAGACAATCGGGGAAGAAAATAATTACGATCGAATGAGTCTATACACATTTTAAGCGCTTGAATTTGTAGATCATCTCTCTTTTGTGTCGCTCTGTGATCATGCGTCGTTGGCATGTTTCGAGTCCACTACTTGCAAGTACTCGTAGAAGAATGCCACAATACGGAGGTGATTGTCCACGCTGATCTTTTCGTCCACGCTGTGGACTCTAGACTCGCCCATGTAGTCCTTGGAGATAAACGGCGAGTAGCGGAAAATGTTGCGCGTCAAGTTCCAGTAGTGTCTGGTATCAGTGTTACCGGACATGATGGCCGGAGCCACAACCACAGGCTCCTTTAAATCTGGAAATACCATGTCCTCATAAACGTGACGAGTGACTCCCGCTAAGTTTTGCCACACCTTATCATCAATTGGGGTATTAGGAGCCACATCAAGACTAGTTCCGGCGGTCTTGATCACAAATTGGCCGTTGCCCGATGATGGAATCAACGTCTTGTTGTGGGCTTCGACTCCGAGTCCGTGCCTCTTTGCTACTTCCATAACACGGCTGGTGAAATGTTCAAACACCTCTTCAACTGTGCTCTCAATTGCAACTCTATGGTTGGTCAATAAGCTTACGAACTCCGGCAAAGCATTGTTCTTCTCTCCTCCACGGATAATATCAATGGCTTGCGACGTCTGTACCAAGTACTTAGTCGCTTTAAAACTTCCCAAGTACTTCAACACGTAGGCATTGGCTAGCTTGTCGTATCCGGCACGCAAGATGGACTTGCGCAACTTCTTGCTCATCAGACTGCCACTGTACTTAGCCACACACTGCATGTAGTAGAAAGTGGGGTTTTCTGGGCTAAAGATTGGCGCATACTGGTCTCTCTCGATGAGCATCTGCAACTCGCCCATGATTCCAATTGAGGTATGGTCTGGAGGGATAGACGAGTGTCCTCCAGGAGTCGTGAGCTCGGCTTTGATGTCAACATAACCCTTTTCTCTAGTTCCTGGCATAGCAATGATACGGCCAGTAGTTTTGTCAATATTAAGGCCGAACCCTTCATCAATAATGGCATAGAACGAGTCTTTTCCAAACCGCTCCTCCAAGTATCTGCCAATATGACGAGCCCCATGCATTCCAGAGACTTCCTCGTCCATTCCAAAAGCAGCCACGATCGTCCTTTCAGGAGTGTACCCTTTTTTGAGCAACAAGTCCAAAGTTTCCATGATGGCCAGGAGCACATTTTTGCAATCAGCAGACCCACGGCCGAACACGTATTCTCCATCGTAGTGACCTTCAAAAGGTGGGTAAGTCCAGTCCTGGAGCGTCTCCTTCTGCACAGGAACCACATCTTGATGAGCCGCTAAAAGCACCGGTTTCAACGACGTCTTGCTTCCTTTCCATATAAACACGAGACCATATGTGTTCACCTTAACCACCTCAAGGTTTTCGTACACTGCAGGAAACGTCTTCTCGAGGTATTTGTGGAATTTCTTGAATTTTGTCCAGTACTCGGGGTCCTCGTCCACTCCTGGGGGCTGGTCATAAACTTGAGTGTCGATCTGGATCATTCCCGAGAGTCTCTGGACAGATTGAAGTCTGTATTCATCACCAGATAAAATGTCCAAAGCCGTAGAGTTGTCCTTGATGTAAGAGGCTGGTCTTTGGATATCCCAGGTCTTGCAAATTCCGTCGTCGCTGACAGGCCATATGTAGATGCGAAGGAGACCAAACAAATTGGTGCCAAACAAAACTATTAAGAGGATAATGGCAGTGCCGCCAATCGCTCCATACTGTTTCTTTTTCCGGGGGTTGTCGTCAAGAGGAAGACCAATCATAGCTGGTTTCTGGGGTTGTCGTGACTGATTCTGTTTAGTGAGCAAGGGCTGTATACAGTTTTCCGTATCAGAATTCCGCATCAGTGCGGGTCCTATCAGCTCGAGCGATATAGCGCGGGCCGAAAATGCGGGCCGTATCAGTGTGCGGAAATGCGCTATCAGATCTCAGTATTAAATCAACTTTTAGTGTAGTTTCAGTGCGGATGTACTTTAACAGTTCCGACTGAGAAAAGTTAAGCTCAATTCCAAAATTTACGTTTAGACTACCACATACTTTTCAAGTATTTAAGCTATGTACAAGAATGTCTAGGCCAAAAATGCTTCCTTGGTCCGGACCACCGTCCGTAAACTACGGTCGTGAGGGTTGAAGATCCGCTGCGTCACTGCGTTTTTGGGGATCTTCTTCGTCTTGCTAGGGTCGATCACCGTACCTGGTACACTTTCAGGCAAGACCTTGGGCAAGAACTCAATTCTCAATTGGGTGCGTTCCAGCCGAGTGAAGACTCCAGGAGTTGTTATAAGCCCCTCGATCTTCTCACGTGCCTCTGCCGTAATCATCTTGCCCTTGAATTCCTGGAGCGCCTGCTTGAGCTCCTCGGCCTTTTGGGCTCTGCTCTCCGCGCTGTATGTAGTGTGTACAGCACCAGTGAAATCCACGGCCACCTTAGCGTCCGCATCTTTGAACAAGTCTATAAGCGCCATTTTTCTTGTGGTTACTTCGTCCTCTAATATTTCGCCTCTTCTCAAAGAAAGCTCTAAGTCGTATGTGAAGTTGAACGTGCCTTGCTCTTGGGTTGCTTGTAAGTTGTCCTCATGCTTTTGTCTCTGGTATATGAATTGGAGTCTCTGTGAAACGAGCCCTTGTTGCTCTGGTGTATAATCAGGACACAAATCGGAAACGGCAGCAAGAATTGAGTTTAACTGCTTGGCGGCCTTCTGTGCCTGTTTGTCTGCTGCTGCTTGCAATCTGGGCTGATCCAAAGCTTCTTTTCTCGACATGCTGGCCTCTTCTGCTTCTGCTTCCTGGCCCTCCAAGGGTAAGTAGCCAAATCTTCTGACACGTGGCGCAAAATGGGGCGTTGGGAGCTCCAACTCCTTCTTAAGTGCAACTCCCACAAACTTTCTCAAGGGGTGGAATGGGTCCATGTAAAAGCGCACGTATCCAGGCTCCAATGCAAAAATCGTAAAGTCTCTTCCAATTCCCACGTTCTCGCCGGGATGAATCTTGGTACCTTTCTGTCTCATGATGATCTGGCCTGGTTTGACAAAGTTGTTCTCGTAAGCCTTGGGTCCTAACCTTCTTCCGGCGGAATCGTTCTTGTTTGTCCTGGATCCAGCGGCTCTTTTCGTAGCGGTACGAATGTGTATCAAAGCACCGAATCGGCTTTTGATGTACGTTCCGATCTGGGCAGGCCCCATTTGGAATTTACCGGACATGGTGGTGTATGCGAGCACTTGAATACATCACTTCATTTTTTTCGACTAGTATAACAGGGCTAGGATTTACGCTCAGTCGCGCTTTCAATTGGTGGTGCGTTCCTAAATTTACTCATTGAACTGAAAAAAAATAAAAAATTGCGCAAGCCCGGAATCGAACCGGGGGCCCAACTATGGCAAAGTTGGATTTTACCACTAAACCACTTGCGCTGTAAAAGCTCCGCGACGGGGAATTGAACCCCGGTCTACCACGCGACAAGCGGTAATTCTAGCCACTAAACTATCACGGATTTGATGGAAAAAATATTTTCCAGATATTTTTCACTCTGATAACTCCAATAAGTTTTGGATAAGTCATATATTGATTTCTCGCATCCTTACGAAAGTGATTGTGTACATAGGTGAAAGTTTTTTTTGACCTAGAGATTTTAGAGAGGCTTTTGTTACTATTCGGTATATACCTTTATATTTTAAGAAGTTAGCTAAAATCCTCAGAAAAACTAGAATTTCCAAAGAAATATAATGGTACCCCGTTTGTCTTTTGGATGACGAAATCAAGCAGTGATATTTTTTCTCTTCGAGATTTATAAAGGCTACAAACAATACATTTATCGATGTGATTATGAATGTAATACTTTATGAACTTCTTCAACAATGAAGTATCTTCTTAGGCGACCGAAGCATATTATGAGGCAAAAAAGGAATGGGCTTTCCTAACGTTTATACCATATTGTATGATTTATATTCTTTCGAAACTCCATTGGTTACAAACGGCCGCCAAAAAGACGCAACGCCAAGTGTACCCGATAGCTAATCCGCCTGTCTTCGTCAATTGCAAGTGGAGACTCCACTTCTTGTCCTTGGGCATCAACTTTGGGTTCAGCAAGAGCCTGCTTCTTGGGTTCGAAGTCTTCCAAGGTCAACGGAAGTGCATATGTCATTAGATGATTGATTTCGCCCATCATCTTTTCTTTCAACTCGTCGTTGCGAGTCACGATAATGGCATTGCTTTCCAAATCCAAGCTATAAGACCGTTTAGTGTAGTTAGAAGAACCAACTACCGTGATGGCAGGTGTCTCGGACCCAGGCACAGTGATCCAAATTCCTTTGGCGTGGTAGGTCCACCCTCCAACGGTGTTGACCACCCCATTTTGCCACTCATACAACTTGATCAACTTCTCCTTTCCTTTCAGTTTCACTACCTCCAAAAACTTCTTCGCTATCAATAAATATGCCTCAGGAATGTAGTACGAGAGGCCTGGAGACTTGTAGAATGAGTTGGCCTTTGCAGAAGCCGTGATCAAAGTGCCTGGAGCCCTTCCATTGATGAGTTTTTCCAGAAATTCGGGCAACAAGTTGAAGTAGCCGGCGGTGAACCACCAGCGAGCATCGGGGGAGTCCAAAAGCGAAAAGAGACGCAATATGCTGGGTTTTTCTGTTGAGACATCGTTTTTGGGTTGCAATAAAGGACTGAATTGGGACACGGCATAGATATAGGTGTCACTGTCATTCCGGTCAAGAGCCTCGGTTTCGGCCAAGTCCACCACCGAGTGCTGCTTGATCAAAGGTTCTAGAAGAAAGCTGGAGTCGCTGACAAACCTTTGTAAATTCATGCCTGGTTCACAGGTGGCATTGGAAGAGGGCCACGAGAGGCGAAAATTCTGAAATTCCGTAGGGTTTACTGTGGTAATCAACTGGTATGATAGTTTGGACACTGCCTCTTGGATCTTATAGTAATAATCGGTGATGTTCTTATCCTTGAAAAGGTAGTACCGGTCTTGTCTATCGGTGAAGTAGTCTTCAGACAAATTGGCTCCGCTCAACAAGACCTCGTTGTCAAAGCCGTACAACTTCATGTGCTGCAAGCCAAAACTCTCATTAAGTCTTTTTGGGGCCCAGTTCTTCTTGAACCCAGCCAAGTGAGGCGTATGGTACATTCTAATGTTGACTCGGTGTTTTCCAAACCGCTCAACAAGTCCGACAAGTAAAGAAGCCAGCGACTGCAGATGAGGAGCTTCTCGTGTGCCTCTCAAGGCATCAATCAAAATATGAAGTTCCAAATGCTCATTTGTTTGCAATGCCTGAGCCAAGCATTCCACAAGTTCATCCTGAGTCTTTCCTAGGTACAAAGAGCTTAAAAAAATGCGTTTCTGGGCTCTGGATATCTTATATTTGAGCGTATTGTAGAACTCTGCAGGCAGTGTAAGCACTTCTATCTGGGAGCTCGGGATGCTAAATCGAGGAGCAATTCCGTCTAGCAGTTGTATCAACGCAGAGAGACGGGGATGCCAGAGTGCTTGCAGATCTGCATCCAAAGCGGTGTTTTTTGTTGAGTAGACCCTGTTGTCTTCGAGAATGCACTGACGTCCAAAAAAATAACTATAGATGGAGCGAAGCATTCTGGGGCGGGCGTAGACAACTTTTTTCGCTAGCGCCAAGACCATGAATATATTTGTACCTAACCACGAGCGATGGCGATAGTAATAGGTGTGTATCTGAGAAGGGCTGGTTGGTAAGGAATGATTTGACTAGAATTAAAACTAGCTAGTTGGGGTAAAGATTTTCCGTTTTTGCGCTTTGATTAACTGCTTTTCAATAAACTTATCTATTGTTTTGACGTTTTGCCTGCTGCTTGGATAACGTGGTGGTGGTTCCTCGTTGAGACGGAAGAGGGTGACTTTTTCTGAGTGAGTGATAAGATAAATCAAAAAAAAAATGGACGCTATATAAGAACGAGATATCGAGATTTGTTTTTCTACTGCCGTTTTTTGAACAATGACCCAGTGCGAACTCTTGTCACCTTCTGTAATTCGTTAGAGACCAGCGATATTCTTAAAGACAGTCAGATGAATTTCTTAAAGATGGGCAGGCCTCCAGGCCTGTTTTTGGGGTGTTCAGGTACGGCACGGTGCGCTACGATCTATGTCACGCGACCAAGTATTGGACGCACTAAAAAGATGGTCTTGACAAAGATCGCTCAGATCGCTCGCCAAAGATAATCTTTTTAATACTCAAAAAATTCTTCTTTCTACTGGACACTCTTTTTTATACTTTAAATTTTTTCAACACTCTGAATTTTCCTAATGCTCTTATTTTCTTAAGAAAATTAAATTTTTTTTGATACTTTAAATTCTTTTTTGATACTCAAGAATGCTCGTATAGTACCCCCTCTAAAATATGGTCCACACTGTACGGAATGGAGGGGGATTCCGTCGCCGTTCGCACGTGCGCTTTTTAACTCAAATTGGAAGTTTTATCGGAATCACAACAGGCTTTAAAATGTGCGGATCAGTATGTAGGTCTCTGCACCTGCTGTTTCTGGATAATCCTCTAATTCCCCAATTGGGTTTCAATTCAGCTTCTATTGATTTTCTTTCTGGCTTCTATTGAAATTTAATTGGGCTCATATCGAGTTGCCCACTATAGTCGGTGGAATATATGGTTTACATGTCAATAGGGGTGACTGGGAAAGTCTTATATAATCGTCAAAAAGACCTATTCCTGTAAAAAGTGGTATTTTTTATTAAAAAGTATATGTGGTTGTTTGTCTAGTTGCTTGAGAAGTGGTCAATGATGAGGTGGCTATTAGATAAGCTGGCCTTTATATAAAGATGACCTGTATATAAATGGCATTTGGCCCTGTCACCTGGTATACCGAAAGGGACAAAGATAAAGACATGCCCTTATTCATACTTCCCACTCACTAGTCTAGGCTGTCCCTCTTTTAATTTATTCTCTCTTTCTTCTGCTTTCTAATTTTACTGCTTTCTGTTGTTATGTACAAGTAGCTTGGACGTCCTGTCTCGCTAGTTTTTCCCACCTGCAGCCTTCACCACCATCACATCTCCGTCCTCCACCAAATACGTTTTCCCCACTCTCAAGAGTTTCCCCCTGCTTTTGAGCAGTGCCTCGTCCAATGGTGCATTCTCCTCTTTGAGGTCCTCCCACTTGTAAACATTGGCCGAGATAAAGGTCTTTTGTAGGTCGGTATGAATGGCGCCCGCTGCTTCTGGCGCAGTGGAGCCTTCCCGAACAGTCCACTGGTGAGCCTCCTTTGGTCCACACGTATAAAATGAAATCAAATGCAAGGCCAGACGAATCATATCCACGGCTTGAGCCATGGCACTGGGCTTGGGTCCTGCACTCTCGGTGTTGTTGAGCGATCTCTCGTAGGCTGCAGAGAATAAGAGTAGCTTGTCCAGAGGGCAATTGTCTGCAATCCAGGCCTCAACGTCTGCTTTGAATTCGTTTGTATTTGACATATAGTCTTCAGCTGTCACATTGAGAAGCACCACGGTGGGTTTGGCAGTGAGGAGGTTTATGGAGTTGATCACGTCGATCTCCTCGTCCAGCCAAGCCTGCGCAGCCACTTTTTTTCCGTCATACAAAGTATCCAGTAACCTTTCAAGCACCTTGATCTCGAACTCTACTGCAGCTTTGTCCATCTGCGGCTTTTTTAAGTTCTTTTGTGCAAGCTCGAGTGCCGTTTCGATATAATCGAGGTCTTTCAAGATGAGCTCATCTGTGACTATAGTCATGTCCCGAACTGGATCTACAGTGTTTTCGATATGTGTGATGTCGTCGTTCCGAAAGCCCCGAACCACGTGAAAAATCCCGTCCACCTGCCGGATGTCCAGCAAGAACTTGTTGCCCAAGCCTTGGCCGCTAGCAGCGTTTCTTGTCAAGCCTGCAATGTCATATATGGTGAGAGAAGTGGGCACTTTTTTCTCCGATTTGTATAGATTCTGAAACTTCTCAAGCTTGGTACTGGTCACTGCTACGATGGACTTCTCAGCATCGATCGTTGCATAGGGGTAGTTGGCTGGGTTTCCCAAAGTAGACTTGGTGATGGCCTGGAAAAACGTGCTTTTTCCCACATTGGCCAATCCCACAACTCCCAGAGACAAGTTGTTGCTTAGCCTTCCCAAATATTTGGGTTTCTTAGGCACGACCTTTTTGGCCTGTCGCCTGCATGTGGAGGAAAAGGCTCTGGAGATCATTGAAGATGTCAGTACTTGATCAATCACTGAAATGAGCGCATACATGCAGTAATCATTTAATCTACGCTTCTAATATTCACATGTAATCTACACTAATATTCTTTTTACTCCCTCAAATACTAATTTCCTTTTTTACCTCTTCTGTATTCTTAATCTAATCTTTATATTGTATCTGACTACTGTGGGATTTTGGGCCTGTATATGCGGGCCTGGTACATCAAGCAGCAGCAGCATAAGAAAACAAGCCCTAGTGAAGCGTCCACGGGTTTATCCACCGGCCTATCGTGCCATATAATTTTTGACCTTACCACTGAATTACACACATAGCCGTAAAAGAGAGAGACAACTTGGACGTACACGAAGCTGTTTAATTGAGGCACGCACTCCTGGAACCAGTTCACGGAAACCTGTGGAATGTGCCGTACGGCCCAAGATAGCGAACCCACAAGGTGGAGTAATTCGGCAATATCAAGAAGGTTGATTCGGGCTCGCCCTTTCCAGTAGAGCCAGCAGAAAGAAAAAAAAGCAAAGCCGTAGACCAGTATGAGCACCATGCACAACATGCTGAGCAGCTCCTTCCTCTTGGGATCCCCGAATATCCTCCGGGCGGTCAATGTTGCGATGAGTGCTTGCAAAGCATGGAAAAGGGGAACTAGTTTCAGCAACTGGATATTGGGATACAATGGGTAGCGTTGCGCATAGTCAGTCTGGACTACCAGCAGATACGCATAGAGGCATGTGGCCAGCAAATGAGCCACCAGCCACATCAACGACAAAAAGGTCAAGTCGGCTGACACTACATATTTAGTTCTCCGGGTACCGCTCCGTAGATGTAGTTGATACTGTGCAAAGGCCTGGAGGACATGGAACGGTAAATAAAGACCTTGCATAAGGATAAGGTTGAAGTCAGTCGCGCATTCTCACAGTAGTAAAGAGCTGTAAGTGTTTCATAGCATGCATATCCAAAAAATAGGCTGTCTGGGAACTTAAGGACAATCTTGAAGCTGTATATTTGAATTCATAAGATCTGTAGTAAGAATTATGAATCTGGTTGAAAATTAAAGTTAGATGAGATTTGCATATATAAAATTTGAGGTTAGATAGAATGTGAGGTTGGAGTTGGATCTTTGGAGTTGGATTTTGAAGTTAAGTAGATAATACGCGGACATTTGAAGTTATTTGGGGTTGAAAAAATAAATTTTCAAAAAAATCAAGATTTTTTTCTCATTTATTATTTTCTGGTTTTGTTTTACTGATACTCGTAGCGTCATGGCTGGAGGCTAGGGTGCACAGAGCTCGTTATCGGCCCTCTTTACTTGAATACTACTATTTGAAGGTTGAGCGGGGAGTGTGCATATTCCAAGAAATCTAAAAGCATTTGAAAGAAAATTATTGCTTTATTATTTTGGAAATTCATTTTGAAAAAGGTCTTGTACGTCACCATGCAGCTTGCTGAGTTGAGTTTCTACTAGTTCTGTGCTCTGACACAATAATACAAAATATACAGAGAGAGGTCAAAAATCGAAAATGACGAATTCAGGAAAAAAATTAGTACCATTAGAATCGTATTTTCCTAAAGTATCTATAGAGATAATATCAACAATTTTTTAAATTTTTTTAAGGAATCAAGCCAACCCACGAGAATCTCACCTTCAGTGCGAAACTACACATACATTCATAACTAAATACACATAGTACAACAAAATACAACAATTCACAACGCTATACCACTATACAAAAAGTACAAACAACAACCGCAATACACAAGTGCATTAAAGGAATAGTTATACAGAATATAGAATAGTTATCAATGGCAGTCGACGATACAGAGGGGTATTGGGACATTGTGATCTCGTCGCTCCAAGATATATGCAATGCCAATGAGTCCCTCACCTTCGACAACATCTATGAAAAGTACAATGACGCCAAACTAAGTACCATGACCAACGAACAGCTTGAGTCGCTCAAGGAGGACATCAACGATCACGTGCTGAACATTGGTACGGCCAAGCGTATCATCGAAACATCCAAGCAAAACCTCCAGACTCTCACGGCAGGCGTGGAGAAGGCACAGCTACAACTTCAGCAACAGCAACAGCAACAGCAACAGCAACAGCAACAGCAACAGCTACAACTTCAGCAACAGCAACAGCAACAGCAACAGCAACAGCAACAGCAACAGCAACAGCAACAACAACAACAACAACAACAACAACAACAACAACAACAACAACAACAGCAACAACAACAACAACAACAGCAACAACAACAGCAACAACAACAGGAGCAGGAACAACAGGCCACCCCAAGTCGGAATACCAAGAGCCAGGTGGGAGGAAAGGCCGGGCGGGGCAGTGGGAAAAAAGGGAGCACCAAGACTGGAAGGCTATATTGGGTTTCGAAATATGACCCCACTGAAGCGGTTATTGTGGGTTCAGAGGTTGCATACAAGCTTAAAAATAGGCACTTCGAGGAGTGGATTCAGTGTGAGGTGACCAAGATCTCACAGGACGGCATGAAGTACGAAATCAGAGACCCAGAGCCGGATGAAAACAACAACCCAGGCCAGACCTTCAAGGCCAGCTACAAGGAAATTCTACTAATTGCTTCTCCAAATGAAGCCTACAATCTTCACTCTTATAGTTACGGAGAGAAGGTTTTGGCTAGGTACCCCGAAACAACGACATTCTATCCTGCGGTGGTGGTAGGCCAGAAGAAGGACTGCATAGTAAGGCTCAAGTTTGATGGAGAGGAGGAGGTGAATAAGGAAACAGAGGTGGAGCGACGCCTTGTTTTGCCGTTCCCAGAGAGATAGGCGAAAGGAGTCTCGTCCAAGAATACACTTTGGGGATATGAGCAGAATTCTAGATCTAAGAAGAAGTCTAGATCTGAACAAAATCTCTAAAGTTGACCAGTATTTCGAGATGGAACAAAAAGAATACTCAATTAACAATTCAGATCAATAAGTGGATATTTAGCAGATAATTAGATTAATTACAGATCTCAAAGGTATATATTATAAGGCCAAACCACGTGATGCATCGCGAAAAATTATCCACCAAATATTGTCTCACGTCTCTATATTGATCACTGAAATCATGGATGACATAAATATTGATGACTATCCCAGAGTATGTTTAATCCAATTAAATAGAGGCAATTCCATCAAGCACTGAATGCCTGGCCCCAATTGTTCTACCACGAAGTGCCCGTATTATGAATCTTACTAATATCCAGGATCGTTCAAGATCGCCAGTTTCCTTCCAATCCAGAAGAGACTACCAAGCACCAAAGGACGGAGATGTAAGAGACGACAAAAGGGATGCACGTGAAAGAGACGACCTTTTTGATAGATCCGACAGAGGCGACAGAAGAGGCGACAGACGCGACGACAGAAGGGCCGACAGAAGAGGCGGATTTTCCAGAAACCGTGAAGACAGAGGCCGGTCCAATGGTGGCACAAACGATGACAACAGAAATTATGGAAACTCTATATTTGTCGGGAATGTGCCCTATGAAAGCACTGCACAGGACATCCAAGACATGTTCAGCAGGGACTTCAGAATTGTCCGCGCAGACATTGTGATGGCCAGAGGCAGATCGCGTGGAATGGCTACTGTGGAGCTTGAATCTCAAGCAGATGTGGAGAGTGCCATTGCCAAGTTCGATAGAACACAGTTTAGTGGTAGGGAGATCTTCGTTCGCAGAGACCGTCCTCCTCCAGCAGAGAGGAGAAGAGCCGAGGAACACAGAGAGGAAAGAAGAAGCGAGCAACGTGAAAGAAGAAGCGACAACCGTGAAAGGAGAAGCGCAAACCGTGAAAGAAGAGATGATGGTGGAATTGGCGGAACTGAGGTGTTTATCAGCAATTTGCCTTACTCCACGTCGTGGCAGACCTTGAAAGACTTGATGCGCAGTGTGGGTGAAGTTCAAAGAGCAGATGTGTTGAGCACCAAGTGGGGTGGATCCAAGGGGCTCGGAACGGTTGTTTTCTCCAACCCCGATGAAGCACAAGCGGCCATCGAGAAGTTCAACGGCTACAACCTTGAGGGAAGAAGAATGGAGTTGCGTTTCGGAAGAGGCTCCTCCGAGAGACCCAAGTCTGCCAGACCAGCTCACTCCAACACAGCTTTCACCGAGGGAGTTTTGGGAGACGGAGAACCCTCCAACGTGATCTTCGCCGACAACTTGCCCTACATCACTGCGCAATCCGACTTGTTTGAGTTGTTCGAGACCATTGGCCGTGTCACCAAGGCCGAGATCCAATACAACCAGGCCGGAAGACCCAACGGAACTGCAGTGGTTGAGTTCGACTCGCAAGATTTAGCTGAGCTGGCCATCAAGAACTTGGACGGCTACAATTACGGTGGAAGAAGATTGAGAATTTCCTATGCTGCCAGACCTGCCTCAGATTCTGAGGCTATGGAAGCAGACGAGCCACAGGAGAACCAGAACTCTATGGAAGACGACCAAGGGTTTAGTGAAGAAACCCAGGGCCCCATTGAAGAAAACCAAGGAGAAGATCAAGACCTCCAGGGCTCTGCTGACCAGGATGCCATTGAAACTCAATAGAGAACAAGTGATCTTGAGGACGAGTCCCGAAAAAACGGATACATCTAACAGAGATAATGAAGACCCACCACCTATGCCATGAGTTATATGTAGTGTTGAGTTGCTAAAGTGCAGTAGCTGCGAAGTAGACATGCGAAATAGAACTACATGTGCAACATGAAGACTCGCGGTGTACAGACATCACGTGATCATTTATTTACGATACACCTCGATTCGGTACTAAAACAAACTCTCCTATATCACTAACTAAACGGTTGAGAAGACATAGACCTGTAGGAAAACATACTAGAAAAAAAACCGTTGCTGCAACATGAGCATCTATACACAGTATATCTCCGAGGGCGACGTTCCCCCCAGTCTGGACAACGATATCCATGGTCAGATCACCCTACGACCTTTATCGGGGCAGTTCGATGTCGTTAACGGCTTGAGCACCAACTTGAGCTCGGAGCCACGCGACTTGGTGTTTTGGAAAGACGTGTTTGCCCGCTCAGAATTCTACTCAGGCCATGACTCGATGTTATTTGGTGATGTAATCACCTTGGTCTATAAGAACAGTGCTTCCAAGTTTTCAGCGGTTTCCATCACCAAATTTGGCTTCAATCTTTACGAAAACCTTCTTTTGGACGAGAGTTCCCGATTTTGGCCCGCATGTCAGAACTTGACTAAGGAACATCGCAGTTCCTATGCCCGCAAAGTGTTGGCCATCTCAAACTTGAAGAATTTTAATAAGCTCTGGAATAATAGGGGTTCCTTTGACCTTCCGGCAAACTGGGACGAGACCAATGCAGGGTCTTTGGCCAGCTCCATGAAGTTAATGGATAGTGCATCCAGTGAAACCTTGGGCATGCGACTCCTCTCCATGGGCCTCCTTCAGGAGCTGAACATGGCTTCTTTATTGGTGGATGTGGTCTACGACAATACGTCCAGCCTGCTGGAAATCAACGAAGATAACAACAAACTTGTGACCATTCTCGGGACCCAGATGGAGCAGCTTTTTGACCCTTTGCTTGAATACTCACCTCAAAGCTTGAACTACGACTATACACCGTCTACAGACAAATTGCCGGCTTTTTTGGCAGAAAACTTGAATATCTCCCTGGTGATAGGTGAACTCGTCACGGTTCAAACAAACTACACCATGGAGCTAGTTGGTATACTTCAAGATTTTATCGTCCCGCTTCGCATGAATGTCCTTTCTGATATGTCGAGCACCACACTGGGCGTCATGAAGGTCAATGTTGTGTTTCCCCCTACCATTGATGAGGTGACACGCATCAACTGCATTCTCAACAACGTATTGAAGGTGGCCGCCAAAAAAGGTGCGGGCGAGGTGCTTCGAGTAATAGCGTCGATCTTGCCGTTTTTCTACAAAGCGTTTGCTAGACACCAGGCCAACATAAGTGCATTCCACTCAAGATTCTCCAAGTTTCTTACGCATAATGAAAAATACTCCTTTGGGAACCCCAAAATCAACAGGGGAAAATATTCTCCCAAGAGATTGGAGAGTATCATTTTGGACTCGATTTTCGAGCTTCCTAAACTCAAGCTCATTGTGCAACGGCTCTACAGTGCGGTAGAGGCTGAATATGCTAAAATTCAAGATTCAGAAGACTCCAAGGATGACGTAATGTCACTGATGAGAGAGAACTATAACACGATAATACAGACAGTCGATGCCTTTGGACGCACGCAGAATGTGGAGCACGCCAGCAAGCGCATTTTTACCCCATCGGGAAAACTCCTCACCGAGCTTGCAACAGGCTGGCCAGAAAACCTCCAGTCTGGCTGGATGACTCGAAAAGTCCTTTCGATCTACGAGTTGGAAAATCTTACACCGGGATGTGAGAATGCTCAGGAGATGTTGATCATTTTCTCAGACCACTTAGTGTTCTTAGAAGCTGTCTATTCAGGGAAAGACTTGATGAAGGTGCCCATTCCAGACGTGCTTATGAACTCGCTTATCAACCAAAAGCCGCTTCCTCTGTACTCGATTTTCCCTAAACTCCGGGTCAAATACTGGTGCGAGATAGACTCTGTTCTATGCAAGACATTTACCTCTTCTGAGGGACAATGCCTCTCTTTCGTGTCATACGGCGACCGCTCTTTCCGCAAAGCAGACTCCAAAGAAGCCGTGTTTGCTATAAACTACAAGGCTATCTCGCCTAGCGAATCTTTATCCACATGCAACAAGATCATGGACCACATCTGCAAGGCACAGATCTTACACAAGTCAACACCTTTTCATCTTTTCAAGCGCACGGACCCAAACTTCACCCGCTTCTATTGTGCTCACCAGTACCAGGCGTACACTGAAGAGCATGCCAAATCAGGAATTGTTATTGTTCTCAATTTGAGTGAGAGTCAGGCATGCGCCATTTTAAACGAGAGCCCGGGGGTGTCCGTTATTATCTCATTGTCTTTTTACAATGAGGACACCATCAGTGTCTTGGGATACAACAGAGAGAGCACCATTGAAATCAGTGACACAGTCTCCATAGAGCTGATCAGTGACTCTCTCAAGACCACTTTCGCACACTGCATGGACATCATACTCCATTCCAGCGACTTCACAAAATCGTTGATTAGCTCCAATGGCCGTATTCTCAGTCAGCTAGTGGCCCTTTCCAGACAATCGGAGGATAAGTTGGTGTTGGTCGACACAAGAAACACCTTGGATGATGTAGTTTACCCTGACAATAACACGCATGTCGCTGAGACCGAGCCGGAGAAAGACAAGACACAGAATGCCCGAAAGACTAGCAAAGACAAGAAACGGAAGTCGCGGCTCTTTGGGTTTATGCAGAAGTTGAAACCAAAGAGTGAAAAGAATCCCAAGCGGTTCAGCCAGGTCAGCTCCAGAAACAGCCTACAGAATATATCCAACACAGGCATTCCAAGGGGGCGGAAACAGAACTTCAACAAGTTATACAAGCCAAATCCGGAATTGTACGAGGCTTCCACCATCCAATCGTCAACTCAAGAGGACTTGGATCAGGGCTCTGTCCGAAGAACCATTCCAAAGAGAGCAGAAACAGAGAGCGTGGAAAAAGAAAAATCAGGACAGGGGAAGGAGATGGGATTGGGAAAAGAAGGAGGCTTGGAACATAGAGTCGTGTCTACTGCCACAAATTCTTCGTCCAAATACAGCACAGGTTCCTTAGATGTGAACCCCAAATTCGAGTTTCCAATGCCGGAAAGATTGGGAAATATACAAGAACACGACGTCATGACTGAAAGAGAGTTTCCAGAACTTTTGGTTGATAAGGTTCGAGCAGATCTGGCCGAAGAGCGTTTGACTCAAAGAAGTCCTGATCAAACAGACATTTTTCAAAAATGCTTATCTAATAAAGAATTGTCTCAAAGAGGCTCAGTCGAAAAAGAATCAATACAAACAGACTCAGCTCATCAAGCTTCTGAAAAAGACTCGGGTGAATACAATTTCTTCAGCAACCTTGAGACACTTCGGCCAATCAACTCGATCGAAAACGAGTATCCAAGTGCTGACCTTGATGAAGTCACGTCTGTAATTACAGAAGAAGCCCAAAAAAATCCCCAAGATATTCATTCAAGCAGTGGGAATGACATTCAAAGCATGATTACCAAGCAAGGTATGAATATGAAGCAATGCATGACTAAGGAGCAAGGCATAACTAAGGAGCGAGGCATAATTAAGCAGCCGGAAACAAAAAAAGATGAGAGATCTCACGTCAAATTGAAGAATGAAGAGATGAAGATGTGGCACGGCAAAACGTTTAGCAGAGAGGCTTCTACACAGAGCTCGAAATTTCCACGTGAGCTGCTGCCACAGGTGACCCCTGGAAAGGCTTCTGAGATCTACGCCAAGTACCGTATGTACAATGAGATCTCATCCAGCATCTTTAACGGAGACGAGAGTGCAAACTGGGTGGCATTAGCCAGAGATTCATACTCCAATCTTCAAGCAGAGCTTCAGGCTATTGAAAACGAGGCCGACTCGCCAGACTTTGCCAAGTCCTTGGAAAATAGCATGAAGTCGCTCTACCAGCGCTACGAGTCCTCCAATGAAGCGTTGTCTGTTTACGATATGGTGTCGTTCATAAAGAGCAGCTTCTCACATGACCTCTCCAATATTCCACTTGAGAAAACTGTGGAGCCCAGCGAGTCATACCAGTCCTTATCGTCTAATTATGTGAAGGAGTTTGAGATGGGATTGGACAGAGAGTTCAGCTTGAACCATGAGGAACGTGAGAATTCCCTGAGCCCCAGATCCCAGTCTCCTCTAAACGGAGAAACGGAGGAACAGTCAAATGAGAACAAAAAATTAAATGTGCATTCTATTCAGGATCCAAACAAGGATTCAAATGAGAGGGAAAACAAAGGCCTGGAGATCAAAATCCTCCACGATTACGACTTCACCAAATCTTCCGAAGAGTGCTTCTCGTCACAGGATATCAGCCCAGCATTGAAATTCAGCTCTACACGAGACAGCGCGCTCATCACATCTTCTTCCAGTGAAAAGACTTTGATGAACGATTGCTTCACTTCTCCGGGCAACATAAAGGAAGAATACTCTTCAGGGCTTGTAAAGGAAGATTTCTCTCCGATCAACATCAAAAAGGAGTTTTCTCCGGTCCATTTCAAGGAGGAATCCCCCCCAGCGCACAATAACGAAGACTCCCATGATTACAGTTGGGTGAGGATTTCAGATATCGACAACGAAATCCGGGACTTTGAATCCATGAACTACCTATCGGACCTCCTCAACGGAAAAGTGCAAATCTAGACTAATTAGTCTTGAGCCCTATATTATTCATTTTATATATTCTAATAAGCACCTAGTTCAAATTCAATCTCTGAATCAATGTATTTTGTACTGCTTCTGATTTGATATAAGCCATAATGTCTAAGCCTTCAAAATCCTGGTGACGGCTTCCACGATGGCTGCGCCCACCTCCTGGGTCGAGCTAGAGCCCTTCAAATCTGCAGTTCTGATGCCTGCGTCAATTACCTCGCCTACAGCCTTCTCCAAGGCCTCGGCCTCCTTGAGACAGTCCAAAGATAATCTCAACATCATGGCAGCGGACAAAATCGTGGCCACTGGGTTGACCTTGTTAGCAGGTAAGTCTGGAGCTGAACCGTGACAAGGCTCGTACAACCCAAACGCAGAGTTTGTGTCTGGCAAAGAGGCCAAAGAGGCCGAGGGCAAGAGACCCAAAGAGCCCGGGATCACCGAGGCCTCATCAGAGATGATGTCACCGAACATGTTGGAGGTGATGACAATACCATTCAACTTGGTAGGGCTCTGCACAAGGATCATGGCAGCCGAGTCAATCAACTGATGTTGCACAGAGAGTTGGGGGAACTCTTCTGCCATGACCTTGTCCACGGTCTTTCTCCACAACCGGGAAGAGGCCAAAACATTGGCCTTATCCAAGGACCAGATAGGCAATGGGGGGTTATGTTGCAAGGCCATAAATGCAGCCATGCGTGTAATGCGTGTCACCTCTGCCACAGAGTACTTTTCGGTGTCCCAGGCCTCGTCGTTGTTGACACTGCTTTCCTGCTCCAGTCTTTCGCCAAAGTAAATACCACCAACCAATTCACGCACCACGGTGAAGTTGGTGCCACGCACAATTTCGGCCTTCAATGGCGACAACTCCAAAAGCTTGTCAGAGACAAAGTTGCAGGGTCTCAAGTTGGCGTAGAGCCCCAACTCTTTTCTTATCTTCAAAAGACCCTGTTCGGGTCTGACAGCGCCAGTTCCCCACTTGGGGCCTCCCACAGCGCCCAACAACACCGCATGCGAGTTTTTTGCTGCTTCCAACGACTTGTCAGGCAAAGGTTCGCCCGTAGCATCAATAGCGGCACCTCCAATCAAGTGGGTCTCAAACTCAAACTTGATTTTCTGGTGGGGGGTGTTTTCCTCAATGGCCTTGAGCACCTTGACGGCTTCCTGGACAATTTCGGCGCCCACATGGTCGCCGGGGAGAAGGGTAATTTTCTTAGTAGTAGACATTGGTGGTTGAAGTTGGAAGTTGGGGAAAATTTATGTGCGATTTAGCATCCGCTACCGGGCCGGTAGTCCGGGACTGCAGAGTGCACATGCCAACTTCACCATGATACAGTGTTTTTCAAAACTATTCAAACCAGTGTGACAAAATCATTCAAACCAGTGTGACAAAATGTTTCGTACCCCTTCGCACATCCTTTCAAACCAAATGGTATAATGTTTCACACCAACATTCATTAAAATTCAATATTCTGAATTCTTGANTCAAACCAGTGTGACAAAATGTTTCGTACCCCTTCGCACATCCTTTCAAACCAAATGGTATAATGTTTCACACCAACATTCATTAAAATTCAATATTCTGAATTCTTGAATCTGGACGATTGCCTCATATGTACTACATTTGGGAGTCTTGCAGTACCAATTAAGGGTCAAAACGGACGGAACTGAACTGAACTGGACTGGGTTCCTTGTTATCCTGTATATAACAACTGGTTAGGGGTGTACGAAACTTTTTGAATTATTGGTTTGAAACATTTTTCTAGTGTGGTTCGAAACATTTCGTCGCGCTAGTTTGAAACATTTTGACACACTGGTTTGAATAATTTTGTCGCACTGGTTTGAATACTTTTGAAAAACACTGTACATAACCAAAAAGACAAATAGTTAAACTACAAATAATAGCAATAATAATAATATAATAGATAAACTAGCAATACAGGATACTATCAGACTTTATACATGTTGTCTTATCATCGTTAGTGACCGCTCCATTCTATGGAATCCAAGTCGATGCCATCCTGCACCATTTCCCATAAGGGCGACATTTTCCTCAAAAACTCCACTCTCTCGTTGATGGCCTTGATCACGTAGTCGATCTCCGCTTCGGTGGTGAAACGACCGATTCCAAATCTGATCGATGAGTGTGCTAAGGCATCGTCCGCACCCAACGCATGCAACACATACGAAGGCTCTAGCGAGGCCGACGTGCACGCAGATCCTGACGACAATGCAATGTCTTTCAAGGCCATCAATAAAGACTCACCTTCAATGTATGCAAACGAGATGTTCACACACCCGGGGTACTGTCTGGACTCGTCCGACAAGACACCATTGAACTGCGTCTCGGGGATGGACAACAAACCCTTCTTCAACTTAGTGGAGAGTCTCTTGATGTATGCACTATCGTAGTTTTGTTCCGTAAGCATGAGTCTCGCAGCTTCTCCGAACCCGGCCACCAAAGGTGGTGCCAATGTGCCGGACCTTAAACCTCTTTCTTGACCTCCACCTGTAATAATGGGATCCAATCTGACCCGAGGTCTTCTACGCACATAACATGCCCCCACACCCTTAGGCCCGTAGATCTTGTGTGAGCTGATGGACATCAAATCAATTTTCATTTCGTTGACATCGATGGAGATTTTGCCGTAGGCTTGTGCGGCATCGGTATGGAAGAAGATCTTGTTGGCTCTGCATATCTCGCCGATTTCCTTCAAAGGCTGGATAACACCAATCTCGTTGTTCACTGCCATAATAGATACAAGCGCGGTATCTTTTCTGATGGCAGCCTTCAAGTCGTCCAAATTGATCAAGCCTTCAGAGTTCACGGGCAAGTACGTCACATCAAAGCCCTCGTCCTGCATGTGACGTGCCGAGTCCAACACACATTTGTGTTCTGTCTGTGTGGTGATGATGTGCTTCTTGGTTTTCTTGTAAAAACGTGGTACACCCTTAATTGCCATATTATTGGACTCCGTAGCGCCCGAAGTCAAGATAATCTCCTTTGGATCGGCGTTGATCACCTTGGCGATGTGGGCACGTGCCGTCTCCACCTCTTTCTCGGTTTCCCAGCCGTAGGCGTGCGTGGAGGAGTGGGGGTTTCCGTAAAGACCCGTGTAGAACTGTAACATCTTATCTAAGACCCGTGGATCCGTCTGTGTGGTAGCCTGGACGTCCAAATAGATGGGTTTCGTTCCGAACTTGGAGTCATCTCTGGTGGCGGAATTCAAAGTGATGGCTGAGCCCTCAGGAGGTGCGGCAGTGGCCAAGAGCCGAACAGACCGAATAGTTCCCTGGGAGAGCAAGGGCCTTGCTATTCTGGTGAACTTGGGGAACATGATGGGGACTAGCGGGGTGAGAAGCTCGGAGATAGACTTATGTAGGCCGCCTGTCGTGCGTGCACCAGAAAACGATGAGGCTTACAAATATTGAGTCTGGACTTCCGTTCACAGTCCGTATGGTCACGTCAACTGATTAAGTCATCGAGATAGAGCCAAAGACATGGAATCAAAAGCGGAGACCAAATCCGAAGGCATAAATCTCATAACCTAGCTCAATGTACTTTAATTCCGTTTATCATGATTCCTCTACTAGTATACTGTCTCTGAAGTCTCTATTAAATCTCTTCTAAGTCTCTATGAAGTTGTATGACCATGTCCTTGGATCTATAGTCTGAGACATTAGAACTGGCCTTTTCTCTGAAGATTGGTGCTCACCAATTCGTAGCACCCTAAGAAAATTGCACCTCCCGCACTAATCCAACACGTCCGGGGCCCGATTCCATTCAAGAACACTAGAGGCCCCTCTTCGGCCACCATTTGCCGTACCAACTGTGCCACAGATACCCTTTCGGAATTGAGCATGATTCGCGTCTTGATCACATCAAGAGGTGTGGTCACAGCAGCTGCAAAACCACCTGCTACCAGGCCGCAAATGGCACCTTTTAACAACGAGAGCTCCGTCTGGTCGTACGCAGACCACACCTTCTTGAGCTTTTCGTAGAGCGGGAATTGGATCATAGTGAAGGGAATTTCTCGGAGAATCGTGGTGTTCCAGCCCCTGTAGAGCCCCCGGACTATGCCTTCGCCGGACTTGTTCTGGAGCAAATACTGCAAGTTGGCCCAGGATGTAGCCTTGCTGGAAACGCCCTTGATACCTGCCTGAGTCCTCTGTTTCACGACTTCTGCTGGCACCCGTACCAAACATGCTGCAATCTCGCCTCCGGTTGCGCTGACCATATGGCTGGCCGTGATAGGGAGCTTATCCTTGGTGTAGTCCTTCAAGCCGTCATATGTGATGAAAAAAAGCGAAGCGGACGGTGCCAGAGCCACCAACGCCGACCCGAGGCCTTTGTAAACACCACTCCAACCGCCATTCTTGAAAAAACCGCCCTTGGCCTGGAGCCTGGTTTTTAAGGTATCTATGGGGAAGAATGCTAGGTCCGTGGATGTTCCTGCACAAGCTCCAGACTGACGTTAGTATGAGTTTGGCAGATGGGAGAGCTTCAACATACAATGAGCGACACCAAAAACGGGTTCTCCATGTGCGTGAAAGTTTTTCTTGGGTGTGACGAATTGGTCAGATTTCCAGTGTTCAACTAAATGTGTACTCGGCACTTGAGCGCTGTGCGAACGCGCGTGTTCCGATCCTCGCAGTTGCGAATCCCACTAGATCAATTTTAGATCTATGAGCTTTAGCTAAGATGAATATAATGGAAACCTAAAAAATTAATAGAAGATTTAGATTCAGCATAAAGTCCTTATGATGGAAATTTTTTAGACCAGGAGAAAGTGTTCAAATCAATATCAGCTATTCCAGCATCAATAAAATCTGAACCAATGGAAAATTTAAGACTTGATCGAATCTTTCAAATCAAAGTAAAGTCTTCAGAATCGGGAGCCTCCTAAAAATCGATAGACAGTCTTTCAGAAACAATTAATTTTTTAAAATCAACAGAATCCTTTGAGCCAATGAAGAATTATCAGAAACCAATAAATACTGTCTATGATTCACGGAAACTTTTGAGGTCAACAGAAACTTTAGAATTAACAGAATGTTTTCAGCAAATGAACCCTTGAAATCATCAAACATGAGTTTACCTTGGACAAACCACAAACTTCTTGCCCTCTCTCTTCTTCCTTGCGTACTTCAAAATCACAGCGTCCGGCTTCTTATTCGCAGGCAACAAGTCATTCACTAACGGCAAAAACTCGTCGTAATCCCAGACGTTGACAATTTTGAAAAGCTCTTTAACCCGCGTATGCAAATCACTCGAAAGTAATGACGTGTTGATATACTTGACTTTCCCCACCATGGGTCGGTAAAAGCGGCCGCGCAAGGCCTTGAGGTCCAAAGAAGCATTGAATAACGGCGGAAGACTGGATTTCCACTCGATCAAAAAGTCTTTATCTGAGACATCTCCAGAGAGATTCCGCAAGGTTTCAGAACCAAACCACGTGGCCACAGATTCCGATTCGATCTGGAATTGGGTACCTGATTGTGTGCAGAACCGGTGTGCCACTGTAGTTACAATTGGAAGCGTATATCTTTTGTTATGGGCCGCCACCTTCAGGTGAATTTCATCTATAAGAAAGTCTGTGGTATTTTCCTGGGCCAAGATGGAAATTAGCACGTAGAGAACGTCGGTGACGAAGCCAGGGCTCAAAATCACCGCTTTTCCTTGCACCTCGCTGCCATTAATGGCATACCAAGCCTTGTGGAACACTCCGTCCGCTATTGGAGAGTCCCTCAAGACATCCTGGACGGCCTTGGATTGGGGCAGAGGGTCATCGGAACCATTGTACACCGGAAGACCAGACGTGTCCACGTGACCGTGGGTCTTGGAGAGCTCATACTGATAAGAAGACAGGCCCACAGCAACAAGCAGCTGCAGTTGTTCTCCAGATGGTGTAGAGATAGGTTTGAGGCTAGACTTCAAGCCGTTGATTGCCAAGTCGTTGAGGAGAAGCTGTGTGTTGGAGTGCTTCATCTGCCTCACGTTATAGGTGGACGCGTCGGTGCACAAGACTAAGCAGTTTTCGGCGGACGAAGACTTGAACTGAAGAGGCCGGTCTGCCTCTTTCATGTATTCCAAAAGCTCCTTGGGGAGCTGCATGAGTTTATACGTGTGTGTCTCCGGCTGGGAGACCATATTATACACATTGAAGGACATGGAGGTTGATGATCAGGCGCGCTGCGATACCGCTAGATATACATTTACACCAAATACTAATTAGACTAAAATGCACTTCACCTGATTTGACTAATTAATCATTTACACCAAAATAAACTAAACTAGCTGACATTAAAATTACAGAGAATGGGAAATTCAGTAATATAACACTACACCACTGTGATCCTAACACAGTACACTAATACACCGATATATTCCGTAATCCTATAGACTCTAATTCTGGGTTGCAATGAACTTGTCAATGTCAACCTCGTTCAACTTGACGTGACCTGCCATGGAGACAGGTTTCTTGTTCTCTTCAGCATCGACAATTCTCTTGAGCTTGGTGGCAGCGTCGAAACCCTGGTTGGTAGCGCTCAATGGAAAGGGAGCCAACCACAAGTTGACTGCCTTAAAGTTATCACCCAAGGTAACGATTTCGTGTATAATGTCCTCAATACAGATGAGACCCAAGTCATCTCCAAAACGGTCCTCCACTGCCTGGTTATTGTCCAATTTGACCGTGCGAAGAGGCTCCTCTGCGTGTTCATCTGCTTCAGCCTGATCTTTTGCTTCACCCTGTTCTTCACTCTCTTCTCTAGGTGCATAGATACATGCTCTTTTCTGAAACAAGTGACGCACCGATGCCAAAGAGGGAGTTCCCACCACAATGTAAGGAGCCACAAGCCTCAAGGCTGGCTCCACAGTGCTGGTTAACTTGACAAAAACTCCCATGTTGACCTCAGTGAGTCTCAAAGCCTCAAGTACGTTCTCCGCTAAACGAGGCATGTTCAAGGCTTTATTCTGGGTCTCCACTCTCATGACAAACACGAGTCTGGGCTCACATTCCTTCTTGGAAGAAATCTCTTTCTGTTGCTCGTGCTTTAAGATATTATTCAAACGCTTTTGCTCATTCTGGGCTGCTAAGCTCTTCATAGCCAAGTGTTCAGCTCGTACGAACTTGTCGCGAGGCGTCTTGGCCTTCTTCTTTTGCTTCTCCTTCTGGATACGGATGGCCTCCTGCTTCTGGATTCGCTTTCTGTCGGCATTCTTACGCTTGCGTAAAAGCACCTCTGTATCAGCAGGTAAAACGGCCATGGTGCTGGTTTGGTCAATAGTGATGAGCATGGGGATTTTTTTGATTTTCGCGATGGCGCGCGATGCCTGGGACCGGTGGAGCTAGAGCCAAGAAGCAATAGTTATAGTAGAGATAACAGCTAACCTGAAGTTATGTAAAGCCTTGTAAAAAAAGCTATCACAACTATACTAAAAAATTCTAAAATATACCTTCTGGGTTTTGGAAGCTGATTTTGGGGGGGTAGTATTAAAATTATGAGTATAAGAGACTAGAAAATTTAATAGAAAGGCTAGACCCCTCATAGCAGAACTTTTATTATAGCATTATTGAAACCTATAACCTATCGAAAAGACATTGCAATAACTCACGTCGTTAACGATGGTAACTTGAGTGACTGGTATGAATTTGACTTCTGTTATTTCTATACGCAGGTATATGACTATATGTAACTCGTGAACTGAGGTACTAGAGCAGAAAAATTTAGCTAGGAAGCAAGTATCAACGGCCTGGTTAAGATGTTTATTATAAATTATAGAAATTAGCTCCCCAAGAAGCTGATTTTAGAACTGTTACTTGGAAGCTATTTTAAAACTGTTGGGACCCAGTATGGGTTACACACGACCTAAACAAAGGAATGAAGCCCAGTTTACTTCGTCACACTATTTGTCGTAAAACGTGTTATAATGGATATAAAGCCAGTTTTGAGTAAAATTTCAGCAATTTAAAAGCGGTTGACTGATGGCTTCTGTATGCATACTCTCTGAAGTCAGAAGCCTTTTTATTATTTGATTAGTACAGTTTCTCTCCGAAGAATCTACCATGAAGCTTAAGAAGCTTATAGTAAGAGGTCTTCATTGAGAAACAAAAATTAAGCAGTCATTTATTGAAAAGCTGTTTATTAGAAGCTATGTGTCAATTCTTAAGACGTCTTGTAATAGCAGTGTTCATAAATTGATGATATCTTTTATAAAATAGTAGAGTGCTAGTTGAGACGGACTTAGAGTATAATTATGTGGCTTGTCCGCTCAAATATAACTGGATACTCCTTAAATGAGACAAATCAATTTTATTTCTGATTGAACAGTGTAAGCGCTTATCTGCCAATGGACAGTGCGCAACTTGTGGTAGGCCTGGCCTTAAAGCTATCACAGAGATATTAAAATGTATACATTCATATTTCCGAATTTAAATCAGGTGGGGTTATAAACATTTTTTCTAACTTTCATAAATTTTCTAATGTCGTCGTCTCCCAACTTTTGACGTCGTAATACATTTGTTTTTGGCAGAAAAATATGCATTGAAAATTGACCTTCAACCTTTTCAAAAACAAAAGGGGATAATAATCTATACAACTATCCTGAAAACTTAAAAGCTAATTTTAGAAGTCGTAAGTATTACAAGGTACAACTCTGTAGGTTATTTGATGATAAGAAGTTATGGCCATTAAAAAACTACCAAAGAAGCTATCATATTGATGAACTAAATATTGAGGTAATACGAAAAAAGCTATAAAGAGCATTCAGTAAGTTATTGAAAGCTATCAAAAGCTAAGTTACGTCTAGAATTAGCTGTGTGCTTAATTTCCTGGATAGGAGGTCTCCGCTACAATACCACAAAAAAGGCTGTCTATAATGAGCAATTTTCCAGTAAATTAAAAAAAGAAGAGTATTGGGCTTCATACCTAAAAAAATTGTGGTGATGCTACGTCTGATGGAGCTTCCAACATCCTTATAAGTTGTGTGTTACCCATAAAGGATGTATTGATAATACGAATCCTATTATAAATTGCTACAAATTGCAAAATATCAGAAGACGAAAAATAATAAAAGCTAATAAGAATTCATGCGCTTATTAATGACATGACTGTGTGTTTATTCGGGGATAATTTTCCGAGAACGGAAAACAAGGAATTTAGCACACTACCAAATGCGGTAGCCCATGACTACCAGTTCTGCCGTGTACTCGAGCGTCCTAGGCTTATTTTCGTGCGCGGTCCTCGGCAGATCTAAATAATGAACTTACAAGATCTAGCAACATAATAAAAAAATCTATTAAACTATTAGTTTTTAGAATTCATTGCCTCTTAGAAACTTAATAACGCATTTAGGAGATGGTTTTTTGTTATGGTGTGCGGACTCCTCTTCATATTTAGCTTGTTGATATATCTGCGCTCGCACTGTGTACCTCAAAATAGGCTTAGTGCTATACTCCAGACCCAACGACGTCATTTCATGCAATTATAATGCTTAATATCATGCAATTAACGCTAGTCATGCAATACGCCATACTATGTATTCATAAGGCCTAACTAAGAACCAAACGCTAATCACGACATATCACGCTAATCATGCAATTGATGTAACCCTAATGGTGCAATTAATTTGCCCTAATCATGCGATATGCGTCCGCACTACTCTTAACTTTTCGCTGGAATGGATGGGATGCAGATTTGTTTGGTGTACGGGTGTTTATCCCGCACCTTTCCGTGTGCCTCTTGACCGCACATTCCGTTAAAAACATTTGCTGGTTGGGTGAATATTTTGGGGCTGTAAATTAAAATGTCCCATGCGGGAATTTGGAAAGCGCTGACTCATTTGTATGCCGTTGTGTATCCATCAATTAGGATGAATGCCGTGATCCACTCTGCAGGAAGAATGCATTGCGGGCCTGCAGGCAGTACATTCAGTCTTCATACACCATCCTTTCGGCCTTGAACTGCCCCAAGAGGGACCGGCGTGCCGTGGGAATTGCGCCAAGCCCGCCCTAAAGTGATCGCCCTTGGTAAGTGTTAGCAATAAAGTGGGCCAATTTCAGGGTCCAGCGGTGCTCAATATGCGGTCCTGCAGACAGGCCCAGAAGATCAACAGCCAAACAAAGAATGCAAACCACCAACGCATTGTAAGCAGAGAGCCCACCGAAAACAGCCCAGGCCTTCTTATTTCGTACATCCCGAAAGTGTCTTTTATCACAAAATTTTCCCCGCATCCAGCCTGAAATACCGTCTCTTTCCCCACGCAACCCTAATCCGCAGACGTTTCACAACTGCGGAAACCCTAGATCAGCAGCGACCGCATGCACACCACACATTAAAGGCGTCATTCAGAAGTTAGCTTTTTTTTCAAGCATCTACTCCACCCTCCTTTCCCTGCGCAAAACTCTCGGGCTCTTCCGCTCTCTTATGTTCGCCAATGCGAGATTCCAAGCCCAAGCTGAACTACTCGGACATCCCACTCCAGCCATCGCCCGACTTGTACAACGACGTCACTGACAAGACCTTTACTGGACAAGATGGTGCCTTTCAAGACTCGCCTCATGATAACAAGGGCCAAGAGAGGCCTTTTCTGACCTCCGACAGTGATATCAAGCGCTTTGATACCTGCCAAAGACCTTACTCCAAAGCATATGACGTCAATCCAACCCCAGACAAAGGGTTCTTCAAGACTGACTCAGTGTTCCAGCATCTTGATGAAGCCTATGAAAAAGGCTTTGTCAAGTCCGAATTTAGCCCTCCCTTATTGCATTCCAACGACCTGCAGCTCCTAGCCCAAACTCAGCCTGCCTATGAATACCTGCTGTCGTTTGACCGGCATGAGCAATTGATCCAACCTTTCCCTTTGCATCTGCCGTACCCCAGTAAGGCCTCTGAGTACCCGCTTTCTCAGTTAGGCCCCATAGCATCGAACTACGCCTCGCAAATTGGCATCCCACTTGCCAATTCCGGCCATGTTCCCCAAAATGTGTCTAATCACCACATAAACCCTTCCCAAATGGGCCCAATGCCCGTCTCTGATTACCTGATGTACCCCATGATGCAGCCTGACTTGAGTGCTATGCAGGGGATGATTTCCGGTCAGGAAGTCTTTTCGGGTCATGTTCAGAGTAAGGCTTCCGTAGTGGTTCCAGATCTGACCTCCCGCCCGCCTCCTGCATCCACGCCTGTCTCGGTGCCGGTGTCTACCACCCCCAACTCCAGAAAAAGGCCCCACTCTGAAACCGGTCTTGACTCGGATTTCTCTCTAGTCGCTGCTGCTGACCAAATTTCTGCCTCCCCCCTTGAGGACGTGGTGGAAAAAGTCAAGATGATCGACTCGGGCGAACCTACAATTCAGAATGATGCCATTTGGGCTACTCTCGTGTCTTTAAAACTGAGCAAATCTGATAAGCACCACCAAGCATTGGCTCTTTCGTGGATCCAGAAGTCTTGCAAGGCATCCCGCGCAGCGGTGGTGCCAAGAAACCGGTTTTATGCCCGCTACGTCCAAATGTGTGCATGCTACAATATCAACCCTGTTTTTTCGGGGCTTTTTTTCCGGCTCATTCGCTTGCTCTTCCCCACTTTGAAGACCCGCCGTCTTGGTCTGAGGGGCCGCTCCAAATATCACTTTTGCGGCGTCAAGTTGCTAGGTGAACTCTCTGTTCCGGGATCTCCCGTGTCTACCTATTCCTCTGTGGGTGTAGACTCTCCGCAGTCTATCAACTACAATACGAACACCCGCGTGGAGAGTCCATTGGTGAATCGGATGCTTCAAACGCCGGTCAGCCTGACCCAGATTTCCGATCGTTTCCATGTGAATGACCTTGCGTTCCTTCCTCATATTCACATGATGGTGGAACAATCCATAGGACATGAGTCCATGAGTCGTCCATTGAACTTACCATTGATGAGCTCGTATCTCCCCAAAGACTTTGAAGTGGATAATGACTTGGCAGACACTTTGCACTCGTTATACAAGATCTACTGCACCACGATGTTCGAACTGGTGCGTTACATGCAGGTAGACCGGCTTTTTGCAGCCTTCTTACCATCTCCAGCCCTCTTGGCAACCCCGGTATTCAAGATCCTAGTGGACCCCAACGTCCTTGAGTGGGTCCACACGTGTGACACCGTCATGTATGGCGCCATGTTGAAAATGCTCGCGCGCTTGCACTTGCTGAATGTGCCAGCTGAAATCACCACCCCACTTCAGGAGCTAGCTGCAGGATTTATGGAGAAGTTGTCAGTGTGCCTCAATAGTAAGTTTCCCAAGGCATTTGTGGAGATGAAACTCAAACTTGCACGGCGTTTCGTTCAACTCTTGAAGCGGCTCTTGCAGTGTATCAAAACAGGCGGCCGGGTGTCGAGAATCTTATCGAATGTCCAGGAAAAAGACGCCATGATAGGCGATTGGAACCGCATAGACTTCCCGGACATTATGCTGAGTTTGATCTCGTGCGCTGACGTCAACTTGGACACCTTATTGGAGTTGTTGGCGGAGAAAGTGCCTCGGTTTTTGGAAGAGTCGCCCTGCACTTTAGCCACATGCTCTAAGTTTGTCATTGACATTCCGGCGTTATTCCCCAAAGTCAGTCCATGGCTTTTTTCGCTTCTTCTGTCTAATTTGCTCACGGCCTGCCTTCGGGAAATGAGCTCTTATGGCGCAAAAACCTTCGAGTCGTGGTGGATCTTACGGTGCTGGGTGGACGAGTATATATTGTGGAGTTTCGAGCTTGGTGGTTTTTTTAGGGAGGAGTACCACCGTTGGACCTACTCTACGTCTTCAAAGGATATGAATCTGGAGCTCTTGTTGATGCACGATATTAGTGCTAACACCGATGTCCACTCCAATAGCTTGGTGGACTTGTTGGATGATTTGAGCGGCGACAAGGATTGGCTCTAAAAAAAATAGCATTATACATCATAACTATAAATACAGAACTATTACATAACAATCAAATACATAACAATCAAATACATACCAAAATACATAACAATCAAATACATAACAATCAAATACATACCAAAATACATAACAATCAAATACATAAGTAAGCTAGAGAACTAAACAAGACCAAATAACAGTGAGGAGGCTATCGAAACAGTTGGAGTTCGAACTGGGAATATATGTCATGGTACGTTGACATATCTCGTGTGGTCAATTTATCGAAAAGATCAAGACTTTCGAGGGCAATATTTTAGAGGCTAATAGTCCTTCAACTGGGTCTAGACAAGCACTGGGACCTCTTGGTCTCTTAATATTGATATATACCGGAAATTACTCATATTTTACATTACGGAGCTTCGTAAAAGATAAAACATTTTTTTGGAATAGTTTATTTAATTGAAAAAGAAATAGGAGTTGGATTTTTCACCTAAACTAAAATTGTGGCTTAAGAAAAATGGGGTCTATTTTTAATTTAAAATTAAAAAATTTTTCAGCTGTAAATTGGGGCTCACTTTTTTGTTATCTCTCGGCATATACCTGAAAAAATATGATTCAAATATTATGATGCAGTCTTAACAAATATTTTTTGAAAATTTTCTTTTTTCGTCCTTTTCAGCAACCCCTTTTTAAAAATTGGATTTATCTACTGTGAATCCTTTTCCTTTCTTATTATTATAGGCTGTCTAATGATATGGCATTTGTTGGTATTTCATCTTTCCAACTTACGTTTTCTTGTAAAAATTTTTCGAAGATCGGTTTTAATGCTAGTTTCAGTAATTATTCATCAATGCTTTCTCTTGGTTTTTTAAGACATATTTACATTAGGGTACATGAGCTAAAATATCGCAACTTCGATATATATGTGTTGTAGCTCCTTTATGTTGTATTATAGTTGTTGTTGATACGTCTAGTTTGAAAGCTATCTACTCGTCTAGAGAAGAGGAACTATGGCTAATAAAGTCGCCACAAAGTAAGCCCATTAGCAAGAATTCGTGTAAGAGATCATAAATTTGGTTTAATAAATCTGGGTACAATTCGTGTAAAGATACTTGGACCTCTACTGAATGTTTTTGATAATACCCACCATTGGTCTCTTCTTGTACAATTAGATGGACATAAATTTGAATCAATTACCGAGTTATGAATTCATGATAAAAGAGCCAGGTTGTATACTTAGCTTCAATGAAGTGGTGTGTAACAAATGGTACATAGTATAAAGTAATACACAATAACATACCTAAATAACTCTGAATTTATTCATGGGCTTAGAAAAGAAGTTGTTGAAATGTGATTTAGCATCAAATTAGAGTATTAGGTATAGAACGGTCTTGGAATTCGGGAATTGGGGCTGCAGTCGGAATCACCAGCTCCAAGATCCTATGAACATTTTTCACACGAAGAAATACGACAATAATCTCCAAGATTTCAGGATTTCGACAAAAATGACCTGATAAACTTCTGGCCAAAATTGGGTTCTTTGCGTTGAGATTGTGCTTATGTATCACGGTGTACAGATGTTTGTTACACACATACCTGGCCCCTAGGTCCCATCAAGGTTCACTGTCAACCAACGTATTGCGCCTTGGGTATGTAATTTTTGAGGCTATAGTCAATGTTCTGAGCATTAGTTTGTTCAAATGGGCTGTTGCAATCGAATGGCACCATCATGGGTACTGCTCCACTCATAAGACCCTTGGTGCTTTTCTCTATCTACAACAGCTGTATAGCCACTTCATGGCTCCAGTTTGTACAAGTTGATTACCATTTGAATTCGCATATGACTGAGCAAATTTGAGATTCTCCAGCACACAGAAGTGTTGTCATTGGTCGTGATTTCAGCCTTTTGAGCTTCTAGCATGCTAATTGTTGTTCCAAGCACATTTGCCATGAGTGTCATTTTGAGTGCTAGCAAGCTGAATATTAATTGGAGTACGTTAGCCATACATTTCTAACTTCTCAGCCACTAAGTTAGTGCATTCACAAAAAGGAAAAGTGAACAGGAGTTTAAATAAAAATGCCCTCTTTGCCTAGACATCGTTCAACGCCACACAAACAGCACCCTTATGATGGCCATTATAATGGCGCACAGTCTCACTATTGGACAAGTCCCACAACCTCACATAATGGTCGGAGCATGCCGTCACCAAGTATGCACTATCAGCACTAAAAGCGCAGTCCCACACCCAGCGCTGGTGACCTTGGAGCGTAGTTTCAAGAGCAAAGTTATCCTCAGTCAGCCAGATTCTGGCCGTATGATCTGCCGAGCACGTAGCCAAGTGTTTCATATCCGTCAGTAAAACCACTCGCGTAATGTATTTCAGGTGGGATCGGAACTTGGTTGCCGGCGTAAGCGACGTGATATCTTTCTGGTTTTGCATCTTCCACACGTAGCAGTTACCCTTATTGTTACCTGCCACAAGCATACTGCCGTCACTTGCCACCGATAATGAGTTTATAGGCACGTCGTCTTCGGGGATCAAATGATGGGTGCACTGATTCTCGCCCAAATCCCAAATCCGGATATTACCATCATGATCACAACTGATTAATTCACCCTGGTTTGGGTGGATCACCACTTCATTCACGGGACAGTAGTGCTTGTAGTTTCTCTGCACCGAGGGAGAGCGTACGTCCCACACCTTCACTGTGCCATCTTCCAGAGACGACACCATCCACCGGTTCTCTACCTGGAACGCTATCAGCGTAACGTTGCCGTTGTGGCCTTCAAATGTCATTACCGGACTCAGGTTACTGTTGGAGCTGCTGGTGCTTCCTGCAGTGCCGTTAGCTGCGGATGTGGCGGATGCTGAGTTTCCTGAGTTTCCCGTTTGACGTATGTCGTATAATCGGACGTAGAGGTTGCCCGCAGCGGCCAAAAATCGCTTGTCGGAGGTAATTTCTAGGCGATTGACCTGTGAATCCGTATGTTGGATGGTACGCGAGCACACCCCAGTGAGCGCATCCCAAAAACGAATAGTATGGTCGAATCCAGCAGACGCAAGAATTACTGACATTGATGTATTAATGTATTAGGGTATGGTGTATAGTGTATTGTAATATATAACTTAGTGTAGGGTATAATGCTTTATAGCGTAGAATGTACGCATGGTGCGCTCCTGCATATATTCATGTCTACGTTAAATGTAGATATTATGATACTTTTTCGTAGGTGTTCTATTTACCGATGCTGTATCAGTTTGAGTCCTGATCTATTATATATGGCTGGGTGGTAGGTTGGTTGGTGGGGTCGATTTCTCTAGTGACTTCACTGGTGAATTTCGAATGATGAATTTTGGATGGCGCAATTGGAATGGGCTGAGTCCATGCTTAGAAAGCGTTCTTGATGGCCTCCTTCTGCTCCGCCGTCAAGTGAACCGGAAAGTCCACCTTATATGTGACCACAAGATCTCCAAAGCGACCAGGCTCCTTGGAAATAGGCATTCCCAAGTTGGGGTATCTATTCGTGGACGTAGGCTGCACAGGGGTGGTCCTAGAGATGTTGATCTTGCGCCCACTCAATGTCTGCACCTCTTTGTCAAATCCAAGTAATGCCTCTTTGAAAGTCACTGGCACCGTTGCAATGAGATCGTTACCGTCTCTCTTGAATACGGCATGTGGCTTCTCTTCGATCATGAACTGCACCGTTTGACGGGCCTCGCACTCTTGTTGGTAGTCACCTTCGTTGGCAAAGTTGATCTTGGTGCCGGCCTTCCATCCAGGCTTGATCTTGACCTCCAACACCTTGCTCTCCTTGGTTCCGTTGGGGCTCTTACGGTTCAACTTCATTTTCTTGGTGGATCCATTGTAGAGATCCTCCAACGTAACGGGCAACAGCATGGTCACGGTGTCTGGCTCCGGCCTGCTGTATCTAGAGCCTCCGCTAGCGCCTGCGCCGAAACCGCCGGGCATTCCACCTCCGCCGAATCGAGACCCTCCGGCCCCGCCGAAACCTCCACCAGCTCCACCAAAACCTCCACCGAATCCGCCAAATCCGGAGCCGCCGTCCATACCAAATCCACCCATCTGTGAGAAAATGTTAAAGGCATCCGCCTGCGAGAATGGGTCGCCGCCACTTGTACTGAAGTTGAACCGGGGACCTCCTGCACCTCCACCACCGGCTCCGCTGAATGGATTGTCACCTCCTGCGGGTGCGTTTCCTCTTGCAGCCTCTAACCCATAGTGGTCGTACACCTGTCTTTTGTCTGCGTTGGATAAGATATCAATGGCCTCCGAGATCTCCTTGAATTTCTCTGTGTCTCCAGTGGGTTTGTCGGGATGATACTTGAGAGCGGCCTTTTTGTATGCTTTCTTCAATTCGTTTTCGCTTGCAGAGGGGGATACCCCCAATAAGTCGTAGAGTTTAGTCTCTTTTACCATGGTGGCTCTTTTTAAATGTGGTGTTTTTCGGAGTCCGCAGGTTATAAGAATGCTGGGTTGCTGGGGTGCGCACTTCCAGTATCTTCTGGAACGTTCCGTCCTGCAGTCTGCACACCTCCTACTGTTCCGATCCACCAAAAACACGTCCTGGAGTCTACTTTTGTTTGTTCTAGTCGCTCAAGTTGATTAATTCGGTAATGAATGCTTTTAGAGGCTTTTCTCGCACCTCGAAACTCCCAATAGGCTACATTTAGAAAGAGGTTTTAGAGGTTTAGAAAGATTTGGAAAGATTAGGAATTATTCAGGATTCTTTGATTAGGCAAGTGTTTGATTCGGAAAGATTCTAAACGATTCCGAGCCAATTGAACGGAAACGATGGCTGGATTCCGGATTTCTACATAAGATTATAATGGTGTGCATACAATCTATCACGTGACAAGAACACACTCTAAAGACTCATATCATTCTACCTCGCTGGTGCCCGTAAGTTGATTAATTGCTAATGTGATGACATAAGTGGCCTAATCCGGAAAACTTAATCAGCTTTTCTAGCCTGCTTCTTCAATGCACGCACACGGATGCTCTTGTGCATGTTGAAGTTAAGCTTATTCACTATTCTAGAGTAGACCCCCACAGAGTTCTCGATGAAGTAATGCATCAATGCATGCGACCAGTAAGGAGTGCAGGTAGCGAACCGGTCCTGGGCACCACCTCTTCTACCAACACTGTTCAAAGTGGCCCGCACAAACTGCTTGGGGTTTGGAATGGTTGCACTGGTTCTTCTAATCTTCGACATGGCTGAGGTTACAAGGTATGAGACAACCAACTCCACATCAACACCCTGAGGCTTCAATTCACCTGCCAAAGATGCAGACCATTGCTGTAAAAAGGCCTTCGAGCCCGAGTACGTAGCCAAATATGGCGTAGGGATCAAGCCTCCAAAAGAGCCCATGGACAAAACCAAGCCCTTGACTTTCTTCTTCTCCGTAGCAACAGTTTTCACAATCACTGGCACCACAGCCTGTGTAATCTTCAAGGTTACGAGATTGTTGATGGTAACAATATCGGTCAACTCCTTGTTTTCAGTCTCCAAAAACGGCACAGGAATGCTATGTGATTGACCCACATTGTTGACAAGAACCGTCACAGGCAAGTGTTCGATCTCGGACTTAATGAGCAGGTAGTTTTTTTCGTCGTCCACAGATGCGTCGAAAGCAATGACCTTCGTTTCCACATGATGCTTGGCCCCGATTTCAGCAGAAAGGGCCTCCAATTTGGATAATGTACGCGAGACCAAGACAACGTTGAAGCCTTTTCCTGCCAACTGGCTCGCGTACTCCTTACCGATTCCGTCGGAGGCACCCGTAACAAAGGCCCATTTACCTTTTTTGGCGCCGTACTTGGCGTAGTTTGTTGGTGGCGCAATAAACAAGTCGTAAAGGAGAGCGGCAAGCGATAATGAGGCAATTGTCAACTTGTAGACCCCAGTGACAAGTGCTGCATACAACAAAGCCTGTGCGGCTTTGGACTGCTTGATTGTATCAATGACGTGAGACATGGTGCGTTGGAAAGTTGAGGTGGGTGGAGGACCAGTGTTGAAGAGCGCGTTTGTATGCAGTACCACAAACGTTCCAGCCAGTATAGACTCGGCCAGTACTTTACAAAGTACAAGTAAGTCACAGTTTAGTAGAAGTTAAGCAAAGGGTGTAGTAAAGGGATCAGCAAGGGGTCAGTAAGTAAAATCTATCATAAGTAGCTTCCATCACAAGTAGCTGAACTCGTCCAATTTTTCAGTGCAGATTTCGGCGTTAAGGGCGTCCCGGGCACCGTAGATCTCTAGTAAGGCTATGTTGTTTCCAAGCCGCATCTTTTCCTCCTGTAGTCGTGTGATGTCTTCATTCACCCTGCACACTTCTTTGTAGGTGGCCTCCACTCTGCCCGCAGTTCTGCCTTCTCCTAACTTCAAGATACCCACCCATGGATTGGTGTACACGGAATTCTTAGCCTTTTCGGGGCCTGTGGGTGAGCTGACTTTTCTTGCCGATTCTGGACGGTCCCGAGACTTATGGTCAGTTTCAGCTTTTTCCCCGTTTCTATCTCTTTCCTTATGCTCATTTGGAATCTCGGACTGCCGAGCCGAATCGTCCTCTTCTCGTCGACTACTGTATGTGGGCTCATGCTTATCGTGTTCCAGCCGACTAGGCTCTCTTTCATCATCCTTTCTGTCCTCATACCCTTTTCTATCCTCGTACCTCTTTCCCTCTTCAAACCCCCGATACCTCGAATCGTAAGGGTCACCTCTTGGAGCCAGTTCATAACTGTCTCTATCCCTTTTCCCGTGGCTTCGGTCACGGCTGAACCCGCCACGACCACGGTACAGAGAGCTGTAGTGGTCACCCAGCTTGCCCCCCCTGTGACCACGGCCGCGGTACCCGCCGCGGTGCGACGTTTCCTTTCGGTCGTAGTACGAGCCTCGGCTACCTCTGTACAGGTACTCGTTATGGCTCATAGTTAGTGTAGTTTCTGTTGATGATGCGCGAAAGCGCGGGACATTGAGTAGCTGCCTCTGGCCACAGTCCACCAGTACACCTATTCTGTAATACAAATAATATACCTCTGGCTAATTTGGACAGATTCTTGTAGTCAAAAATATGTTTGTGTCGCTACTAAACTTTTTCTAAAGAATCTTACAATTTACTCAAAGTTATATTACAGGTACTACTATAAAGTTACTACTAAAGTTACTACTAAAGTTACTACTAAAGTTACTACTAAAGTTACTACTAAAGTTACTACTTCAAATCACTAACAAAAATGCTGAAGTTATCACTATTCAAAAAAAAACTACTACTTGAATTCAACAAGTAAAGAATTACTCATTTGGTCAATACTCCACGAATCTTATAATTTTGATACCTACATACAGGTTGATTGGCGGCATCAACTTTCTATGAACTTCACTTCCACCGAACTTATAAAAGCACTAATATCAAAAAATCACCAAACAAGGTTTACAATTCTCATAGATAACCTTCAAACTAAACTGAAACATAAAGTGTGGTCTGCTTGTATTTTATGCCAAAATCCCATGTTTCAGGCTGGAGTTTCGGGTTTCAAAGAAGTTTCGTAATTTTTACATGAAAATGACCCAAATTAAGAGTATTGCTTAATTTTAAAATTATTTTTTTTTTCATTCGAAACGGCATACTCTATATCATAATTACACCTATAGCAAGATGACCCGGTTCACAAGCTAGCCTCAATCTTCCTAGATAAGGTGATTCATATAGTATATGCAGAACACGCATTTTCATTTGGCCTGACTACTGTACTTTTTCTGTTTGACCCTTAATATTCCCATATGTGAGAAGTCACTTTCATTGCCTGTTTTAATGAAGCTGAACTTATCGGTCATCACATCTTTTCTTGCACATAACTCATCACCAGATGTGACAACTTATTAGACATGCAATGTAACAGTTCAACTAGAGTAACTACATATTAGAAGAACTGTATATGGTAGCGTGGTTTATTGACTAGTTGTATTTGCCGAATATACTTAACGGTGTGTCTTGAATAATAGTACGATATAATATACATGATTCTCAGTACCGGGTAGGCTATTAAGAGACTAGGAGACTAAGAGGCTTAAAAGTCATGAAATTAAAAGAGTCTATATTTTTTACCTTCGGAACACCTAATATGTTCACAAAATGAGCGCTAGGAGTCTTGAATTTTAATGGTGTCAGAGATTGTTCTATTAAAAGCCTCAATCTTTATATTTCTCTATTGTGCCTGTACATGACGTAGAGAAACATCAGACAAATCTGTAGCGAAAGTTTTATTCTACCCTAAAATATCCCAAGATCATATGATGTGACTCTTAAAAGTAAACTGTTTCAAGGTTGCCTGCAACACGTAATATTGTCACTTATATGCAGTGTATTTAAGGTTGATGTTTGAAATTTGACTTTTTCATATTAACTTTACTTTGTTGACCTTACTTTTTGAGTGTCTTTTTTCTAAGTTTACCTTGATTATATTTCGCATTATTTTGAGTTCCGAAGTTTTGGAACTGAATTTTTTCGTTTGCTTGTTGACCATCGCAACCAAAGATCATTACTATTCCAAAACGGGAAAAAATCCAAACACCTCGCACATGACATGGATATATCAGTACAAACCCCACTATCTACACCCATCATGTCCAAAATCCATGCTCTAGCGGAGTCTGAAGCCTTGACTCTGCTCTGGCTTGACTACGACCCCCTCGCCCCCCTTCTTCCTCAGCTACTTGCCTCGCTATACTCGCTAGAGCAACACCTCCTGCTAGATGCAGGGTTTTTGGCCAACGATGACATCATCCAGGCCAATCTCCGCCAGATTGCCCTCCAAAGCCCTGAAAAACTTCTGGCTCTTCTGTTCAGACAACATTTATTGCAAGTTCTCGAGGGCGTCAAGATCCTCGACCCCCTGCTGGAGTGCATATATGGAAATTTCTCTGACCACTTTGACTTCTACAAAGACAACCTAGACACCATGTACCGGAAGACTCGGAGCCCCAGAGGCATCCGGTTTGAAAGTATCGGCTCCGATATTTCCAGCTTGGATACTCTCGGAATGGCCAGCCAAATCTACGACTCCGATGAAGATTCACTTATGGATAGTGGAGTCTCCAACGACGGCACTCTTTCCGCATCAGAACTCACATCCCACAAGTTCGAGCTCCACGAAATGCTAGATCTAATCCAGACACGACACCAAAACGTCAGCCTGGTTTTTTTGGATATTGATCAGAAACTCCAAACACTTAAGAGCCAGAATTCATCGGACTTGGAGTTTTTGGAGAAACTCACTGCTCATAATGCCTTGATGGCCGAGAAAACCCACGACATGAGGCAGGATATTTTGGAGATCCATGTGGAGCTCCAGAAAATTAAGAGACCGGTGGGTCGGGATCCACCAGCTTTCGTACCCAAGACACCGTTCCAGGTTCCTCTCGACTCTGCTTTCTTGGACCGTATGCAGGAACAACCCCAAGAAACAGAAAAGACTGAACAGATTGAAGAGATCAAACAGACTGAAGACTCTATATTTTTACCGAAACTGAATACGGACTTGGAAGTGATTAATTCTGGTTATTCAAATGAAGATGTCCATAATGACAATGATTCTAGCCTGGATGGCCCTATTGACTTTACTGATCAGTCTAAAGATCAGGCTGATCTACCGGGTCAGACTCATTTTCCCGCATACGAGACCAGTGCCCTCCAGGCGTCTACAAGAGCTTCTGCTCTACGAAACCCGTTTCTTATTATCATGATTTTGTCCATCTTGGTGGTGTGTGTATCACAGGCATTCAAAACTAGTTAGCTCTGAACTAACCCATGTTCACTGACCTCGAAAAATTCTCCAAGCCCTCCTCGCTATCCTCCTGGAAGTAAGGGTGGATGAGAGCCCGCTTGGCACTGATTCTGTTGCTGGGATCGTAGGTTAACATTTGCTCTAATAGATTAATGCCATCGCTATCCAACGTAGGCACGTGGTTGGCCAAGTTGCTCTTCTCCCACTTGGGCCACGTGAGCTTGAAATCAGGCAAGTAAGTCACATCCGGCCACACCTCCTCGTTGGGCGTACCCAAGATACGGAAGATACGGAAGATCTCGTCGATCTCCGAGTCACCTGGGAACAACGGCTTCCGGTTGCACATTTCGGCAAAAATGCACCCCACTGACCACATGTCCACACCGGTGGAGTACTGTTTTCCTCCCAAAAGAATCTCGGGTGATCTGTACCATAGAGTCACCACCTCGTGCGTATAAGCACGCAAGGGAACACCAAAAGCACGGGCCAAGCCGAAATCCGCTAACTTCAAATTTCCCTCCTTATCAATAAGGAGATTCTGCGGCTTCAAATCTCGGTGCAACACCCGGTGCGAGTGGCAGTACTTGATGCCCTTCACGAGCTGGTGCATGGATCTCTTGACCATGGAAGGCTCCAAGCCTACGCCCTGTGGAATGGACTCCATGTACTTCTTCAAATCCAAGTCCAAAAACTCAAAAACAAGGTATAGTTTATGCGAGTCCGAGTGTATAATATCGTAAAGTCTGACAATATTATCGTCTCTCATTTCCTTCAAGAGTGAGATCTCCCTGATGGCCGTAGACGGCACACCCTCGTCCTCGGACTCTAAACGAATTTTTTTGAGCGCCACCACGCGGTTGTTGTAGCGGGTATCGAGTGCCTTGTAAACGACTCCATATGTGCCTAGAGTTAGTAATGGGTGAATGAAGGGTGTTAATGAGAATACTGACCTTCTCCAATCTTTTCCTGCCTATGGAAATCCGAAAGTTCCACCATGCCTAGAGTAATAATGTGTGTTATTATGACTTCCAAGTCTCGTTGATGAGCCTAGTGTTTCTAGTGTGTGTTTTAGCGGTAAGTCTCTGCCTTGAAATGGGTCAAGTGCTGTCTTGTTTATAGCGCGTCATGTCGGATCACCTGCAGACAGCGTGTTTTTCCTGCAGATACCTTTGTTTATGCCTGCACTTAATCTGATCGCACCTTGGCCGGGATTTTCTCACTGTATGCACTACCAGCCTCTACGGGTTCTCGTATCATATCTCATTGGCGCTACTCACTCAGCTTCTTGTCACTTGCGGATGCTTCGGCGCCGTTACACGTGACTATCTCTCTCCCCCACTCACTATTCAAGATCTGCTTCCCTGTGATTCTGCGCTCCGGAATAGGGTCTAAGATCGAGTAGATCACGTTCCTGCACCGCGCACGTTTGAGGGACTCGATGGGCTCATAGCCGGTCGCATCTTTACGCTTGACGAGATACTCCTCGAAAAACTCATCCTTCTTGGGATTGGCCAACTTCCATAGTTGTCGTCCCGTCCTCATGGCCATGTAAATTACTCCGCACGACCAAATGTCCACACATCTTGGATCAAACTGATCCTGCGTGAACTCCTCTGGTGCAATATACGGGCTCGACCCGCAGATGCCGTCGCTGTAGTGGATGTCGTCCTCCCACGCCATTTTGAAGCATTCACCATTACCGAAGTCGGTGATTTTCAACGTACCCTGTTGCGTGAGAAGCAAGTTCTCCGGCTTGAGGTCTCGGTGTGCCACTCCCATTTCGTGCATGTAGTTCACTCCACGTATGAGTTGCTTGAAGAAGCAGTCTGCTTCGGCGTACTCCAATTTACCAGCCGCAATAATCAAAGTATAAAGGTCTCCGCCCGAGCAAAACTCCATCACCTCACAGTAGTCGCCCTTGGCATCCTTTAGCAAGTCGAGTGTATCAATGATATTTGGGTGCTTCAATGAGGAAGAAATGCAAAACTCTGACGTCAACCGCCGCGAGTACTTCTTCTCGGTCTCCGAGGGTCGCCTCTTGAACTCTTTCACCGCATAAAGAATTTCGTCTTGGCCATTGGCTGATAAAGCTCCTTTTTTATGTGAAATTCTCACCACTCCAAAAGATCCTCGTCCAATCACTTCCTGACAACGGCCGTACTTCTCCACGAACGACCGGTAGTCCTGAGTGGGAGCGATTTCCTCGCCTTGTGCATGGTATGGCGAAGTGTTGTTTTTTACCTGGCTCACCAAACCTGCGAAAAGCGTAGGAGGCTTTTCCCTCTCGGCGTTCTTGTCTGGCTTGGGCAGGAGAATATTGGGAACTGCGGACACAGCCTCGTCACGCAATTTCTTGGCGCCTAGAAGATCCTTCAACATATTACTAAGCTTCTCCTGGCGTTTGGCGGCCCGTAAATTGTGCTCGTGCGAGCCATCCTCAAACATTTTGAACCGGGGCTTCTGCGCTAATGACGATGTACTGGATGCAAGCCCGGGGAGATGAGTACTAGAAACAGAGGGAGAAAGGTTTCCTGGCGAAGCATGACCCGACACCCTTTTCTCCGAGGACGTGCGGGAGTTGTTCGTTTTTAGCTTGGAAGATGCAATGGTGGAGCCATTTTTACGGGGGTATCCATTCAAAGACGACAGTCTTGAAACCGAAGGAGACCTCCCGTCGGCAGCAGTCGAATGTGGCGCAGGAAGATTCGAGAGGTCCATGGACGCCATGGACTGCGACGGAGAAACCGCGCTGGGTAAGTTAGGAGACGCCGTGGCCGACCGGTCATTCGGAAGTGGCGAAAGCACGTCGTCATCTTGGTTAACAAGATGTTGGAGTGCAGGAATAGGCAGCTTTGCTCTGGAGGACACGGTGGCTCTCAGAGGTGGTCTAGGCTCTGGCTCATTGGCATTTTTGTTCAACGAGTCTAGGTTCACGCTGTTGACAGAGGTTTTGGAATCGTTGGAGATAGCAGCAAGGTTTGTGGAAGAAACACCAAAGATTCTTCCGATTCTAGACAAAGTCTTCTTCTGTTTGGGTTCTGTCATGGGGAATCAAGACAGATGATAGGAAAGTGGAGCAAAAAGACAGTAGACGAAAGACAAAAGGCAGAAGACAATCAGAGCCAGGTATATTGAATCCAGGGAGACAGGAAATGACAATGCCAGGAAATGGGGTGTAGTTTAGGATATTATAAAAGCCAGAATAGACAGTCAAATGATTAGTCAGCCCCAAAGTCACAAGCAATAGTAACCAGTATGCAAGTTGATAGGCGAAATAGTACCAGCGAATCGTATATATGGCGCCTATATATGGAACCCCGTTTATGGAAGCCTGTTTCTGAAACCCGGTTACGCAAATATATCAAGCCCGTATATAGAAGCCCTTTATAGATAGACAACCAAGGCGTAAGGACAAATCGACCAAGAGGGAAAGATCACACCAAAGACTCGACCAAGTGGACAATCTAAGAGCCAATAGGATAAGCCCACGGAGAACACGAAGAACACGAGAGTGTTTTTCAGGGAAAAGGCGTGACTGGAGAAATCGGATAGAACTGGAACGGTAAAAAGATGACCTGGCGCAAGCGCTTCTCTAGTGAGATTTTCGCGGAATTTTTTCTGCTTTTCTGGTCTAAAAGGCCTTGGAGCGAGAAAGCCTTGCGTTTATGGGACTTTACGCTGGGCACGTCGCACAGTCCTGTGCACAGCCCAAGAAAAGACTTTGTTTTCTTGCAAGACTCAACCGGAATTCCCTTGTTTAAAGTATTTTTTGGTCTCGTTGGCTTTTGGCCACATTCCTGTATTTACGCCTTCAAAGAATACCAGCTATAGGTGTATGCAGGTGTCTCTGGCTAGGTTATTGTACACTTGTTACTTGTTATTGATATCGGTATTGATAATCTTATAATCAACTTGGTGATTGTAGCTACCCTTACTTAAGGGTTCCTAATGAGATATCTAACGTTTCACCTAATAATGTACTTCTTGTATTACGGTGTATTACTTTACGGTCACCCAATGAAGATAAACCCGTGTACCAACCGTGAGTCCCTTTTGAATGCATCAGTCACCATAGACAAATTAAATCAGGTTTAGTCAATATGTGATAGGCGACATTAATGAAGTACAAAAAGGGTGTAGTACTATGGTGTTGTGTAGTACACTATGGTTGTATGAGTAATGTAGTGCGGTGCTCTAGCACAGTATAGTGAACAGCTAGTATAGTCTACAAGTATAATAAATTGCAGTAATATAGGATAATCTATTGGTATAGTATGGTAAAGTACGTATAGCCTTGTCTATTTCTAGTCTTTAATATTATAGATTATAGTGTAGTATAGTTAGTCGATCTAGTATAGTAGAGTAAGTATCCGCGTGGTGGGCATACTAAAGGTGAGACTCTCACCGTTTAAACTGCCGTACGTCTGGAATCTTGACTGAATGTTACACTTCTAACATCTACTTAAAAAGATTTTGTTTCATCAAAATAAATGTATTGGTGTGATTTAGTGTAGTAGTATGGTGCAATGGTACAGAGTGTAGCGCATTACTGTGGTACTCTAAGCACAGCTGGAATTGCGCTCGGATCTTTGATGCTTGGTGGGACCAGGTGCATATTCAAATAAGCTTTCCTCGAAACCTGTAAATACTTTTAATACTCATTAATCTATCATAAATCCTACAAATTCTATAAATGAATAGTACGGTACGTTCCTAGATCCAGCTGAAACTTTACGTATCAATATTGGATTAAGTACTATTTAGGTATGGTATTTACTGATTCATTGTTAGATTCTGGTTTACGTCCAGTACTCTGTTCTAGTGTGTTTTGTATGTTTATTCGTCGATGGTTCCTCCTTGAGGAATCATC
>NKZI01001835.1:0-10724 GCA_002370645.1 Metschnikowia sp. 00-154.1 | reverse complement strand
CTGTATGATGTCGTTGACCTGCAGGCAACATGTTTCACAGTTGCCCGCACTCACAGGTTGACACATGTCCCACAAGTTCAACAATTTCTGCTATACATCCTGATTTTTCTATGTGACAGAAATCGGTATGGAACGTTATGGCAATAGGCTAAATTTTTTATTAATGGGGCGTGAAATCGGTCAGAGCTTCAACCATAAAAAAAGACTCACTGCTTAGGTGTGTAGTTATTTTTATACCTTACCACTGCAGCCAAATCACTAACAAGCGTCACTATGCCACTATAGAATTACCCTGAAACTACTATGAGGCATGAGACAGGATACTACCATGTACTCCTATGAAACTAAGATAAAGCTACCATGAAACTACTATGTATCACTATGTATATCAACTGCCTGAGGTTAACCAAGATTCCTCCAAGAACCAGACCCACCAAAACATCTTGTATTTAAAATACTCCTATGAACACTGACAACTCTTATCCACCTCCACTTGAAGTAAACACTTCACCTGTAAACACTCTACCTGTAAACACTCCACCTGTAAACACTCCACCTGTAAACACTCCACCTGTAAACACTCCACCTGTAAACACTCCACCTGTAAACACTCCACCTGAGATGTTTTCATATCTTGGTGAGACTATGAGAACAGTGTCCTATAGTATGACTAATTCACTGGATAGTACCCCAAGGTTAATCGCAGGATCTCCTGGTGTCGCAACTGTCGTTGAGGATCTGGATTTAACAAATCTACAGAATATATAAGTCTTGAGAAGTGATATCACTTACTATGAGATTTGAAACAACTATGACATGAAGAATGAATTATAATAAGCCAACCATAAACATACTGTTAGATCCATTCTAGGGATAGCATTACCCATAGAGATGCTTCAAGCCTACGAATGCCAATGACTCATGCAAGGCACCATAACCCGTGACTTGGACTCATCCATTCTAGGTAGGTCATTATCAATAGAGGTATTATGAATCCTTCAACGCTATATAAGTCGCTCTGGTTTCTCTCTTTGAGGACCATCAACGAATACAAATTTAAGTAACCAAACGTGTTTAAATAAACATGCCGTAATACTACTAAAAACATACCATAATACTATTAAAAATTGCTAAAAACTACTAAAAACATACTATAATACTATTAAAAAATGCTAAACACTACTAAAAACATACTATAATACTATTAAAAATTGCTAAAAACTACTAAAAACATACCATAAGACTACTTACAATTGCTGAAAACTGCTGAAAACTGCTGAAAATATGCCATAAGACTATCATAAACATACCATAAGACTACTACCATAGGTAGTGCTCTACCTATTGAGGTAATTTGAGCCTACATTGTTCAATCCTAGCAATGGCCATCAAAGACCTTTCACTTATGTAATCCATTATACTACCACTATAGCACTAATGTGTACTGCACTACACACTACACACTACACACTACACACTACACACTACACACTACACACTACACACTACATTATACTGTATTACTATGATAAAAAAATGACGAGGGATCACAGTAGATTCAGAGTACACGTATTAATGAAGTTTAATTTTAACTCAGTAGTACAATGGTCCCAGTCCAATATCGTATAGTGGTATACAGAGAGTATAGACTAATCTATAACATAATAATCTGACTCTTTCTACTTTCTCATCTTTTTAACACTATACACTATACACTATACACTATCTTTTATAGTCTACAATATCGTGAGTTAAAATCCACACTTTAATCTATCAGTCTACTATACTATACTATACTCACTATACTACTATAACTATGAAGACCACCTTCATTAGTTCTCTACGTATTGAAGTAATTTAAGCCTACGCTGTCTAATCCTAACTATGGCCATTCGCCAATGCCACTCCTCTACCATCATTTTACGACGTACCAGGAGGTAATATGGAGAGTTTCCCTGCTTGTACCTATCGACAACCGGCAGATTACTCTAGTTCCACCGTCAATTACTTAAGTAGCCAGATTCCTCCCTCTAGATAACCATTGGCAAACGAACATAATAAACGGAGTACCTGACGTTACAACAAGAATCTAACATGTACTACTTGTTAATGTACTACTTGTTAATGTACTACTTGTTGATGTACTACTTGTTAATGTACTACTTGTTGATGTACTACTTGTTGATGTACTACTTGTTAGCATGTAGTGGTAGTGTAATATATGGCCATGACAAAATACTTTTCATGGTCCCAGAGACTTTCTGTACTGTAAGGTTTTAGACGACATGAAAGTCTTGAGTTACGAGCCCTTGTCTAGAGTGATGTAGGTGTCAAATCTTTTTAGATTAAAGCGAAAAGGATAAATTATTCATATGGTCTCTAATCATTTTCATTTGTTATGTTAAAGGCAACCTATGCTTGGTTCTGGTTATGAGCCCCGTTCCCTGAACTTTTTTAATCTCTTAGACCATACTTACCAAGAATCAACCATTCCCTAGTAATAAAGTACTTTCCAAATTCTCATTTAATCATATTCCAAATCATAGCATGTATAAAATCACACAAAATTAAATTTGGCACCATACTCTTAATCACTTAGCACTCATCCACTCAAAGAAATTATCGCACTCTCAAAACTAATCAACAGTATCCAACAGTATCAATCCCGAAGTTAAAGAATAGTATCAATAGGATGACTTCTATAATGGGAACTAAACCACCTGATATAGAGAGTGTGTGTTCACTTCACTTTGGGGAACTCTTGACTAAGAAACAAATCCTGCTTCTTGAATACGATGGTATAGTATTGAAAAAAAAAAACCTACTATTACAACGTATAGCCCAAATACCTCTTCTCTTATTACGTAATCACTCAAATCCTCCTTTCTCTTATTACTTAATCTGTCAAATATCACTACTACTCTCACACGTTAATTATTTCTTGATACTCTATGTACAGATGAAACCGAAGACGTCAGCTACTTGGAGCCGTACTCCTTCTTCAACTTGGCCAACTCCTCGTCGGAAATAGGAGGAATTGGGATATCGGAAAACTCGTCCTTGCTGAGCATGTTCCACGTGTACATGTATACACCAAGTGGAGCAGCAGTGACGATGAAAAACGACAAGAAGTTTTTCCAGAAAAACGGCTTCCGCACCCGGTACAAGGCCGGCGTCATCTGGAAAGTCATGGGGTCTCTGTAGCGGTTATGGCCCTTTCTAAAGGTTAGTATCGAAATAAGGATTAGTGGATTACCAGAACTGTGGCCATGTCTTAACTATGGCTAGGCAATAGATATGACCAGTACATATGACTAGACCATGGTAGCTTCAATAGAAGTGTAAGTATGAACAATACTTCCTTTATACCTGGTTGATGAATACACATGGGACTTACACCTAATTCATGAGTACACGGGATATAGGATCAGGCCACAATATATACTTCATAGTAATATCTCATATCCAGATCTCCAGATGTCATGCCAAAAATGTTTCAAAACTCGCTCGTGTATCATATTCATAATTTTTAGTCCTCTTGAAATCGGGTCTTTGTTCTAAAAGTATTTGTCGTGTGATCCCATGAAGTCAGTGCTATCACCTGGTACCTATTCGAGTATGTTTGGAATATGTTCGGGTTGGCTGGAATTTGGTATGGCATATTCTGGGGAGGGTTCTAGTATTGCATATAATTTTTAACAGGTTCTTCATCATCAAATCAGTGTACATACGGGGCTCCAATAACAGGCATTTTGGTGGCCAGGAAGGGACGGGATCTCACGAGATATATTCAGTCGTGCGAGGCTCAAACCATCGCAAGTGCAGAACCCACAATCGGAGATGCAAAAATCTTCGTGAAATCAAATTCAATTAATATAGAAATATCGCATATGAAAATAATAAAGAAGGTGAATTTATAATCAATCTAACTATTGACTTTGACATATTTTTACAAGGTACGTACTGGACTCTTTAGTGTATAAAGTTATGGCGAGGTATATATGGGTCGCGCACTACCCAAGGAATACAGCTCTAAAAGGTAATCACCAAATGAAGTCATACCTGGTTGGTTATAAATTATTGTAATCAATAATAATTTTCATAGTAATATTAGTTGACTATTTTGGTAACTACACTACTCATATTCATAGTACACATTTATAGTGCAAACTGTCGCAGGGCTCATATTCAGGTCTTTCAAAGTACATCGACAAGACTAACTAATTACTGAACTTAGTGGAATCGAGGAAAAGTACTATTTTTGAGTGTTAATTAATTTCCTACTATTATTCTACTACACTAACAAATTTTCACTGTTTACAATTATTTTGATTGACATTACCCATAGCCACTAATCCTGAAGATAAGTGCACTACTGCTCCGCACCTAAACACTTGAAAAGCGCACCAAAAAAACATGCCAAAAAACATACAAAAAAAACATGCCAAAAAACATACAAAAAAAACATACAAAAAAAACATACAAAAAAAACATACAAAAAAAACATACAAAAAAAACATACAAAAAAAACATACCAAAAATACATACAGTGTTTTTCAAAATTATTCAAACCAGTGCGACAAAATTATTCAAACCAGTGTGACAAAATGTTTCAAACCAGTGTGACAAAATGTTTCAAACTAGCGCGACAAAATGTTTCGAACCAATAATTCAAAAAGTTTCGTACACCCCTAACCAGTTATTATATACAGGATAACAAGGAACCCAGTCCAGTTCCGTCCGTTTTGACCCTTGATTGGTACTGCAAGACTCCCAAATGTAGTACATATGAGGCAATCGTCCGGATTTAGGATTTCAGAGTATTGAATTTTAATGAATGTTGGTGTGAAACATTATGCCATTTGGTTTGAAAGGATGTGCGAAGGGGTACGAAACATTTTGTCACACTGGTTTGAAACATTTTGTCCCACTGGTTTGAATAATTTTGTCGCACTGGTTTGAATAGTTTTGTCGCGCTGGTTTGAATAGTTTTGAAAAACACTGTACCAAAAAAACATACAAAACAAACATACCAAAAGAGAGGCCATAGTCTATATATAATTGGTCTCCCATTTACCCTCAACAAACCCTCAACAAACTATATCGAAAAAAAATATCGTATCCATTAACATACTCTATTCAATTGATCAATTATTATTCACCTATTGTTATGTAGCTTTTAATACATTTATGCCTAAACTCTTATATTCGTTGATGGTTCCTCAAAGAGAGGAACCGAGGTGGTTTATATAACTTTGAGAGAAACGTGGAACCGAAAAACTCTCCACCAGAACAATGGTAGGGATTGTTCTGGAATATTCGAAAGGGGCTATCTATGCACGAGGTGCCCTGATGGCCAAACGCCGTATCACCATTGTAACAATCGGACTGAGAGGCTTCATAATACCTTCATAGGCAGGGCCCTGCCTATGGTGGATCTAACACCTATAATAATAATAATATTTTATTCAACCGTTACAAATCTCTATTGACTAATCATTGATTCATACTCTCATGTAAGTGTAATAGTCATCTAAGCAATTAAATCAAGTTCTGGTTGGACATGGCTTATGTAAACCACTTTCTTATTAGTCCATTTGTGGACCCATATTTTTAGGCACATCTAGGTTTGTTCAGAAGTTTGGCCAAGACACTACTTTTGAGATAAGAGCCTCCTATTTAAATACTATGATTTCTACAGAAACTGAGCTAAACTACTGTAAAACAGGTGTGCTAAGTTCTGCTTCATCAAGATTTCAACCCCTGAATATAAATCTCATAAAATGTTATCCCACTACTCAAGTAGTATTGATTCAAATACCCCCACTTTGTTCATGTGACTCTCACGTGATGTCCCATATTTTTCTCACGTGACCCCACTGATAATGCCCGCGAGTTTCATTCTTAAACCCCAATGGAGAAACAACCCCTTCTTGAGCGTCCGACGGACGCCGTGAGTTCTAGCTGTATTCCTAGATCCACTTCCTTATGCCTCTCGTTCGCCTTTCTCAACCCATTCAATTACCTCAAGCTTTCCAAGCCCAATTCCTTCCAGAAATGGATCTCTTGGGATGAACATTTAGATAACGAGGCCTTGGACCCATTGCCGTACCCCCTTAAGGTGCAATCGGATCAATCTGCAGGCAGCAAGCTCCAGAAACTCCGGGAACTTATGAAAAGCCACGAAATCGCCGTTTACATTATTCCCAGTGAAGACGAACACCAATCAGAATATACTGCTTTGGCCGATAAAAGGCGGGAGTTTATTAGTGGGTTCACGGGAAGTGCAGGAATTTGTGTGGTGACTTTGGAAGACGACAAATTAAATGGCCAGGCTGCTTTGTCTACAGATGGCCGGTATTTTTTGCAGGCGGAAAAGGAGCTTGATGGAAACCATTGGCAACTCCTCAAACAGGGTGTGGCGGGCTACGTCACGTGGCGCGAGTTTGTCATAGAGGCAGCTCTCAAAAGTAAGGTGTCTCTGAGAATCGCATGCGACCCTCGGCTTATTAGCTTGGGGATGGGCGAGTACTTTGAGTCGGCACTGGTGATGCACGGGATTCGCTTTGTTCCGCTTGCTACCAATCTTGTGGACCAAGTATGGGGCTCTGACCAGCCTGAGCGTTCAATTGATCCGGTATATGCTCTTGGGGAAGAGTATAGTGGAGAAAGCAGTAATGATAAACTCGAGAGGGTCCGGGCCTGTGTGCAGGATATGGGGGCCAGTCATCTTGTGTGTACTGCTTTGGACGAGATTGGGTGGCTATTCAATTTGAGGGCAGATACTGATATTCTGTTTTCGCCGTTTTTCTTTGGTTATGCTATCGTGGGGCCAAATAAGGTTGTATTATATGCAGGCGCGGCCAAATTAAAGAAGGTGGCTCATCATTTGCAGCAAATCGCCAATTTACAAATCAAGGAGTATACTGATTTCTATCCCGATTTGGCCAAGCTTCAAGCCACTGTCGACACACCCAACTTGAAAATCATTCTTCCTAGCAAAGACGCTTGCAACTATGCTTTGATATCTTCGATTCCCAGCTCGTTTGCCAAGCGCCAGATTATCTACAAATCCATTGTTTCCGTTATAAAACTCTTCAAAAACAACACAGAATTGTTCAATGCAGAGGTAGCTCAGTCCAAGGACTCGCTTGCCTTTATGGTTTTCACTGCATGGTTGGAGCACCAGCTTTTGGAGAAGAAGAGGAAGGTGACGGAGTACGAAGCAGCTCAGAAAATCTATAAGATCCGGAGCAGACTTCCCAATTTCAAGGGTCTTTCGTACGAGACCATCTCGTCCACGGGCCCCAATGCGGCAATCATCCACTACGCTCCCACCAAAGAGCAGAGTGCCGAGATTGACATCAAAAAACCGTATCTCTTGGACTCTGGAGCCCATTATTTGGAAGGCACTACCGATATTACCCGTACATACAAGTTCGGTCCCGAAGGTTTGCGGAGTGCAGACAAGAAGCACTACACTTTGGTGTTGAAGGGCCATTTGGCTGTGGCCATGGCCCGTTTTCCTGCAGGCTCCAAAGCCACCGGCACGATTCTCGACTCGTATGCCAGACAGCCACTTTGGAACGAAGGTCTAGACTTTAACCATGGTACAGGACATGGAGTTGGAGCTTTTGGAAATGTGCATGAGGGACCGCTTTTCATTCTGACCACTGCAGGAGGAGCAAGCACCGAGGATTATTTCAAAGAAGGTGCCATTTTGACGGATGAGCCTGGTTTCTACATTGATGGTGAGTGTGGATTCCGAGTGGAAAGTGAGCTTCAGGTGATCAAGGCCAAGGGCAAGACCAGGTCCAACGGCCAGTACTTGGCATTTAAGTATTTGACCAAGGTGCCGTTTTGCACACGGCTCATTGATGTGCAGTACTTGAGTTCTGTGGAAATCAAGTGGATCAATGAGTACCACCGGGAGATCAGGCGGCAGTACGGGCCCAAATTGCTCCACATGGGTGAGAAAAGGGCCCATTCATGGTTGATGAAGGAGACCAAGGATATCTGATTTTATTGACAAGATTTGAGACTTGTTTCAATAAGATGCGAAACATGATACGTGGAATGGAGAGATGAACGAGTATCTGAGTTATCCGTCACAGCTCAAGACTATTGCTATACTAGTTCCTAAGATACATCGTCTACTGTTCTTTAACTATTATGGCATTTCAAAAAGTCTTGTAATGGACGATATTGTATTTGTCTCTTCGTGGTAAGTACGCTAGTCTGGGGAGTATAAAATTGCATTGCAGGAAATTCAGCAAACTACTCCACTACTACTAGCTAACATGGCTCTTTTCTAAATTTACTAATAATAAATTACCTTTAAAGCAACCCATATGGATCATCTAAAGAGAATACATTAATTCACTAATGTCGATAAGCTCCTCTGGTTATGTGCCCGGACTCTATTCGAACAGCTGTCTAAAGCACAGCGAAGATTATTAATCAGGGTATTATGTAATCAATATTACAAGAGCATATACTATATGTCAAAATAACTGAAGCTTGTAAAATCTACATGTACTATTAAATTCTTAGGTGCATCCAGTACCCAATTATTATTTTTCATTCGTGATGGTGTCTCATTGTGGAGTTCAAGCTACTACATACGCTTTAGTGATTGAGGCATATAGCAAACACGAGATCAAAATCTTAATCTTTCAACCTATGTTTTAGTATATATTAATATACAGGGATATATAAGTTGTACCTTACAAGACTAAGGTGCGAGGGTTGTGGAGATGGGTGAAAACTCTTCCACCCATTACCAACCTGCACATAGTTCTTCATAGATCTGCATATAACATATCCACGAAGTACCTTAGGTCCGTGCATGCTAAGTACTCGTTGACACTCCCTTGGATCATGTCACTTAAGTTTCCTGATTCGCTGTTATATTTGCCCAAAGTAATTGACCAAGTAATTGACCGGATGTGATGATTTTCGTCGAATCCTAGGAATGGTAGATGTCTGTAGAAGGCAGTAGATTGTAGGGGTTTCGTGAGGGCATGTGCGATATTGTTCTCGGTAGGGACATATTCGATAATTGCCTCTCCCCTCTTTACCCTATCCTGTACGTGCATCTCCTTGATATTCACATGCTTGTTCTTGCTTGGACCACTTCCAGTTCCATTTGTCGTCAACACCACTCCATTGTTATCTTCCAAAATTTTGGGTATTTCCACAGTCTGAATTCCGAATTGTTTAAATAGGTTCACTGTCCAGATGATCTCGTTCACTGTCGTGCTTAGCACCATGTACTCCGCTTCAAACGTGCTTGTCATCACTAAGCTCTGTTTCTTAGATTTCCAAAATATGGGAGTACCGTTTGCGTACACTATGAAGCCTATTCGAGATTTTCGGTTTTCTTCGCTAGCGAACGATGCGTCACTAAACGCATACAACTTCACGTTGTTGTCTGAGCAATACTTCTTTGTGATGATGATGGACCAGTCTTGCGTGTTTCTTATGTATGCCAATAATTTCTTTAGCTGCATAAGGTCCGTTTCAGTGGATTTCTTGGTGTATGACCTGAATTTGCTCATGCTGTATGCGATTTCAGGGCGACTGATGTTGGCTAACCAGTTGTATGATCCGAGTAATTCTTGATAGACTCTTAGCGACCTCTCATTTAAGTAATTGTCGTTCTTATCATGGTCGTGGACGTTCATGGGAACGCTCTGACTCTTGTTCGGTATGAATTCCTTAAATTTGGTGAGTAGATCCTCGATAAACGGTCTTTGATGAAGTCTGAGTATCGAGAGTATCGAGAGTATCGAGAGTATCGAGAGTATCTGAGTCAGAGAAAGCTTGGTCAAGGTTCTAATTGGTTAATCATCTTAGGCTTACATAATCACTATGGGTAGTTTTACCCAACTATCTACGTATTTTAAAACCTACTTTGTTTACATGTATGTATTCCATTCCCTTTTCATAACCGTTTCTCTCTTATTAGATGTCTATACCCTTTGATTACTTACAAGTGTGTGGAGTCTGCTTACACTTACCTCTATCTACCTTTAGCTGTCTACGTATCTTGAAGGTTTAACAGGTACAGCTTCATGGGTCAATGTAGGTAGTGTTACTCAAATAAGCAGAAATCAATAAACATCATAGTATTAGGGTTCTGGCCACAACTCCATCACATTCTACTGTGCATTTCCAGTAATCCTACTATCCTAGTAATCCTACTCTCTACACATATTATTTATATTAGTCAATTCCTAGCAACTATTAGCGACATTTTTTTTTCTTCTGGTTTAATTTCGGAGGTTCTTTTCATAGTCATGGCCACTTTCTTCTATAGCAGACTCCAGTGGAGTATTTGGAAAGACAGCTGCTTCCCTTTTGATTCATGATGAACTTAATTGTATCTTTCACAATCCCGTCCAGCTCGCCAAGGTTCATTACACGATGCCACAATCCCACTTCTAAGGGTTCATTGCACCTTCACAATCCAGAGGCTTGCATGGGGTTCATTACCGGATACGTTCAGTCCATCATCAATTGCAAGTAGACATCTGCCTTTGCCTAATATCTCACTATCATCTTCTATTTTAGTAAGTCGCCATTAGTATTCCATCACCACGTCCATTTTCCCAGTCTTTTCTTTTTTCTTTTTTTTTTCTTTTGTTTTTTTTTTGTTCTATAACAATGAGGATAGTCAGTCTTCATCGCATTCATTATAGTCAGTCAGTCGTCATTGTCAG
>NKZI01001834.1:0-38445 GCA_002370645.1 Metschnikowia sp. 00-154.1 | reverse complement strand
TGTACTACTTTATTCTACTCTATACTGTACTTGTTAGATCCACCATAGGTAATGCTCTACCTATTGAGATATTTTAAGCCTACGCAGTCTAATCCGAACAATGGTCATTCCACTGTGCCACACGTCCACCATCATTGCACAACCAAAAGAGAATGTCATAAACCCAAGGTACCAGAATGGAATGTGGAGAGTTTTTCCCCTTTGCACCTAGCACCATCCGTTGACTAGGCGATGCCGTCCTCAAATACTTAAGTGGCCCGATGTCTTCCTCTGTAGAACCATCAACAAAAAAAACATAGTAACCAGAATGGTGTATCCGTTGAACTTGAGGGATCACTACACCTGTGGGTACTGCATGTTCATGGGACTGCATACAGATGAATCAATGTTGGGTATTGTTGAAGAGAGGCGAAGCAGGAGTTAAGCCTCTCTGGGTTCTCGTCTAGCTTTCGTCTAGCGTTTGTCTAATTCTGGTCATTGTCTTAGAGAAGATAATGTCGGTAAGAGTTTTGGTGTTGGAGAGAGATGGAGCATATAAGAATGGATGCGAATATTCTTAGTAGAGATTATCGAAATAGCTGTGTTAAGATACAAGGATCTCCAAGTATATTTAGATCCAGATATAAATACAAGCAACAGAGATGTTCACTAAAGTTCCACAATTAAAGTAGTTGTTGGAAAACAACTTGATAACTGTTCCAGCTTATGGGAGTGTATATTACAACTCTCAACAGTACCTCCTACAATTTTTTTTTATGCTAATACTCAGGGTAACATTTTTATTAAGCTATTATTTAGTCTAATTATTAATTTGGGTACGGATGTCGGTATGGCATTGGTTAAGGTTNAGTCTAATTATTAATTTGGGTACGGATGTCGGTATGGCATTGGTTAAGGTTTTTCAACCTATGTTTTAGTATATGTATTGATATACAGGGATATGTAAGTTGTACCTTACAAGACCAAAGTAGGTTAGACGGTGCGAGGCTGGTGAAGGATTTTCACCCACTAGGGACCTGCACACAGTGCATTACTGGTCGGCATATAACACATCCACGAAGTACTCTGACTCCGTACACGCTAGGTACTTGTTGACAAGGTTAGGTAGCATGGCCGAAACTGGGAATTGGGGTAAACCGGGGTTGCGAAAGCGACGAAACACCCGTACACCAGGCTACCCCAAGACAAAAAGGCCCAACGCAAACGATCTCTTTTTCTTTTCTGTCTTGTAAAAATAAGTTTGTTGGAATCCAGGAATTCCGGACTTTTCAATGCATATTTATGAGTCGACAATATTTGCGTGGTGAATTTTTGGAGGTCCTATAGTTGGTTAATTCCGGCTGCGGCCCTCAATTCCGGCCCATTTTGGCCAAGCTATTGCATATCATAAAAGGATCAGTGCTCATAATCATATAAGTATATCAGAAGACGTGAACAATACAGTATGATATTCTGTGCAATTTTCCTCCATGGAAATTATGGAAAAGCCAAGCACAGACCAACAACCGGTTGACTAGGCGACGTTGTTGTCAAATACTTGAATAGCTCAGATTCCTCCTTCTGAAAAATCATCAACAAAAAAACATAGTAAGCAGAGTACCTGACGTAATCGGAATCTAACATATACTACTCTATAGTATATTAATCTATACTGTACTACTCTATACTACTCTATAGTATACTAATTACTACCTACTACTGACTTATAGTAGTATACATAGTAATCACTAATTTCCTGTATATATTGCTAGAGTGTAGAGTGTTTCATACTACTCTATTGTAAAATATTATGTTTGCATGTTTTGGAACGCTTAAAATGGCCATCAGAATTAAACAGTGCAGACTCAAATTACCCCAAGAGGTACAATACTGCTTATGGTGGTTCTAACACTGTATATGGAGGTATAGTTACCACATGCGGAAGTAGAGTTACCATTTATGGAAGCATTGCCATATTGGGAAGCTAATCACTTGCTGTACAGTTCTATCCCTATTAGGAAAAATAATTACTACATCTGGATAGTCATTTATGGAAGTATTGTAACCGATTATGAAGGAGAATAAGAAATAAGCGAAGCGTGCCCAAATCCAATACCGGGGTTTATATGCAGGATCAAAAGTCTTTTTTTTTTAAAAAAAAAAACCAAAAAAAAACGTATAAGGGAAATGAGTATATGAAGGAACGGATTTATGCAGGAGAGTATAGTATCAGGTACAGCAATTACTATAAGGAGTTCAGAAATAAAACGCATGCAGGAAGGAAGACGTTGGGGGGAAAGGGGAAGTGGAGCAGTTGCGGCTTATGGCTTATGGCTTATCAGACAGTGTACTATATATGCTCCGCGCGGAAGTGCAGTCCGCAGTCCGCGCACCTACCCCAGAGAAGCGTTCCTCCACCCTACCAAAACCACAGAGCACATCCCGGCTACCCTTCCGCCTCTGCTGCCGTGCCACCTCCGTGCCACCTCCGTACCACCTCCGTACCACCTCCGTACCTTCCCCCCCTGTGTTCTTCCCCTTTCCCTTTGGCTTCTTTTTGGTCTTTCCTTTTGGCTTCCTTTTGGTCTTCCCTTAACTCCTTCTTGGTTAGCCCTTGACTTTCCCCCTCTGGGTTTCTTTGGGTTTCTTCTTCGCTTGTGCTTTCTTCTTTTCTCTGTGTTGACTGACCTAGTCAATTCTCAGGCAGTGAAACGTGAAATTCTTAACCCGAACCATTTCTTATCCAATTCTTTTTCGAATCCAAAAGAAACAGATTTCTTTCCTAACATCATTTAATTTCAATCGTTTTTTTTTCTTTCTTTCCATTTTCCATTTCCTTTTTCTAATCCCCTCGAGTGCATGGAGCTGACCATCCGCCCCGGCAATGCCATTCAGGACGCTTTTTTCCCACCGAAAAACCGCTAAAACTGCTGATCCTACATCACCCAAGGTGAACCGAAGCCGGTCGGACCTTCCGGTCGAAACAGGTAAACTCCGTGTGCCGAGCCGGCCGAAACCGACTTTTACGCCGGCCTCTCCTGTGTCTCCGGGGTCTCCGGGGTCTCCTGACCGTCTGGACCTTATGGGATCGAGATCTGGGCCGAAATCGATGCTCTTGGATGTCCTGGTGTCATTAGGTCAATCCGAAGCTCCACCGGAACAAAATCTGCCAGAAAAATCGCCTTCAAATGTCCCATATACCTTTGATTATAGTGCTTATACAGAATATGGTATTGAGCCGAGCCTACATGCAGGCGAGGCGTCTGAAACTAAATTTACTGGATTTATCAATGACTCATCAACAAATAATGACGGAAGGAGAGAGCCTGGCACGACGTCTGGAGGTGTGGTGGATTTAGAAGAGCCTTTTATACCAGCCGGATCTGCATACAACACACCCAGCAGCCCTAGTCTTATTGGAGCCAAGTGGGTCAAACTCTCCAGCAAGCCCATTTTCGACGGTGCAAATGGAACCATCTACAAAGCAGCCGATGCAGGAAACACCAAGTTTGTGGTGATCAAATCCATTCGAAAACAACCCCAGCAGTCATATGCACACTACTCTTCATTGGTCATTAGAGAGTACGAAAACCTTCGCAAGTGCAGTGCGTCCAAGCACGTGGTGGAAGTATACGATTTGGTGGCGGATTCGGAAACAGCCGAACCAGAGCTTTCTCTCATCATAAAGTACTTCCAAATGGGAGATCTACTCGACTACTTGTGTGATCTTCGGAGCCGCAAAATCGATATGCCCATCCACCTCAAAGATGCCATTTTCAAGCAAATTGTCAAGGCCGTGGAGTTCCTCCATAAACACGAAATCGTGCATAGAGATATCAAGCCGGAAAACTTCCTTATTGATTCCACAGGCGTGATCAAACTTAATGATTTCGGGTACTCAGTGGACTTGACCCGGGTACAGGAACAACTCCCTTTTAATGACGATACATGTGGCACTCCGTCGTTCAAGGCGCCGGAATTGTACTGGGTGGAAAACGAAAAGAAGCGTGAAGGTGGAGATGGTCATGTGGACCTGGAGGATGTGGAGAAGACAGAACGGCAGAAGAAGATAACCAAGCTTGAGAAAATGCTCAAGCCGGACTCGGAAAAAACTCTGCCAAGACAGAAACCTGTGGAACTGCCAAGACAGATATCTGTGTACCAGTCAAAACAGAAACTGATGGATACGTCAATCCTGCTGCTGCTGCCTTTGGGACTGCCTTTGGGACTGCCTTTGGGACTGCCTTTGGAACAGAGACAAAAGAAGCCAGTTTCTTTTGACTTGGACTTTAAAAGTGTGGATGTATGGGCCCTTGGAATCGTCTGTTTCCAGGTATTCCTCATGTCGGTTCCCTGGCAGACGTCCAGCATCTATGAAGAAAAAAATAAAAAAATGGAGGCGTACATGGAGAACTACCCTGAGGGACCCAAGCAGCTCCGCAGTTTGGTGGACAAGTTGAACGATAAGAATTATAGTGTGGCCTTGAATCCTGCACTTACACTTTTCAAGAAGATCCACTACGATGCCCGGATCGAACTTCTCCGTATGCTTCATCCTAATCCCAACAAACGAGTCTCGTGTGACGAGTTGCTCAATTCCAGCTGGTTAACCCAGGCATACGCCAAGCCACGTGACCTCCTTGACCTCAAGGACAACAAGAAGAATTAATCGAAGAACTAATCGAAACACTGGAACAGAGCTCTTCAGAAATAACGGGGATAATAGAGCAGAGGTGCTGGATGCTGAAGAATAGCACATTGTCAAGAGACGTGTGGTTATATGCAGGACTCGATTATTTCCATTGACGAGAGCAAACGCTTGGAAGCGCTACAAAGACGAGGTTGTCGATTCTTGTTTTGCTCTTCTTAATTTTTTTTTTTTTTTGTTGGATTGAAGATATTTTAGATTTGGGGGTGTCTAAGAGCAAGAGCAACCCAGAGGCAATATGCAGGAATATACCTGAACAAGACCAGAAAGCCCAGACCAGTGGTTCTCCACTTAAAGCCAATGATACGAATCTCTGCCAGTCATTCTATTCCTGCAAATATTCCGGGAAGCATTTTCAGAATTATGAATTTCGAACTCTAGTGCTATCACTTGGCACTTTAAGCTTTTTGAGTTTATTTAAGTCAAGAAAGTCACGTGTAATTGGTCAGTGCATTTGGTCAATGATCGTGCATCGCATTGTGAAGGCGTTCAATGGCTCAAATCAGAGACAGACGGAATCAAATGCCGAACGAATTGGAGGACAGACGAATTGGAGGACGAATGCATTTTGGGTATTGTGAGGTTCATTGAGTAAACCACGAATCATACACAGCTAACTGGTATGTTGAACAACTCTAGATAAAGGGTTAGTGTTTGAGCCATCATCTGATTGGCTATTGTCAGGTTGACCAATGTGGTCTTAATACCAGCATGATGCGCTATCCTTAGAGATCATGTATCCATATAGGAATTAGATTTTTTTTGAATTTTTGAATTTTTGAATTTTTGAATTTTTGAATTTTTTTAATCTTTAAATCATTCTCGATGGTTTATCGTTATTGTTAGAACGATCGTTGTTAGAAAGATAATGGCCAGTGTATTGTACCCACTGTAGTCAGTGCACTACATACAGGACTAACTGGTTGGTGGTTCAGGTGTCCTGAAGTATATCCAAGGCATACAGGTAAATATTACCAGAGGAGAGGTCAGGCAGTAAATGGAGGACGGTAAGCATGAGCCTGGGAGAAACTATAGTGTGGCTTAATCCAGTACTGGCTCATCTAGCTCAGAACTGAAGCTAGTAGTGAACAAGTAGAACAAGTAAAACGCCAACGAGGTCCGTGTGAGTGAAAACGTGGAAGCAATCATCGAAGCAAGAATTCAATCATCCAAATGGTCTTCTCTTGTGGAGTCAAAATAAAGAGGCGTTCTAATAATGGAAGCATGCACCTCTTCACTCGTTAAACCTTTGTAACAGACTCATAACGGAATGATGGTTCTCTTTCTATTCTGTACCATTGAATTCTGTCTCTTTTAGAATCCTGCGGTAGTTTTCGTAATATCTGTTTTAGAACTCAAGAATTGTCACGGGCTGGCCCAAGATCATATGGGTATTCAACTTTCGAACTCAAGAGCTCACGTCCATAATCGTGAAGCAGTCACAATAGGTTAGGTCATGGGGATGAGAATCTCGTGTATCTTGTCGATTGATGCTTTCGTTTCTTCATAAGTCTGTCCTAGAGTAATAGGAGCAACCAGCTTGATAGGAATAACCAGCTTGATAGGAACCACCAGCTAGATAGGAATAACCAGCTTGATAAGAGTTTCTAAGCTAAATGCCTTTTGCTTCAAATATTTAGAATCACTCCCTTTGCATAATATAGGACCCCAGATAGCGGCACCAAAGTTTCATTCATTTCTGCGTAGAAAACACAAGGCACTTCTGAAGAATCAAGCCATTCACTCAAAGGTTTCACAACAGAGCAATTTGCTTTGTCATATCGCAAAATGTAGATCCCACCCTGAAACACTAACATTCCCTGGTGGTGCCAAACCATGCACAAGCCGTATTTGGTCCGACACGAGTATAAGGGCATTTTTTGAATTTGGCCTTTAGAGTCCACACAACAATTTCGTGGGAGGAACATTAGGACCATGGACAAATGGGCCTTTGTAAAATCCAACAGAATTCATATTTAATGAATTGGGATGGAAAGCGTAGTACTCATGTAATATGAAATTGAATGGCGGGTCCTGTAGCACTGCATAACAAAAAGTTGTAGAGTTCGTTTTGCATCCGAAAAATATAAGTCCATAAAGGAACAGTCAACTGCAAGATAACCTTCATCTTCTGCTGTCAACGAGTACAGTGTTTTTCAAAACTATTCAAACCAGTGCGACAAAATGTTTCGTACCCCTTCGCACAGTCTTTCAAACCAAATGGTGTAATGTTTCACACCAACTTTCATTAGAATTCAATATTCTGAAATCTTAAATCTGGAGGATTGCCTCATATGGTACTACATTTGGGACAAAAGTCTTGCAGTACCAATCAAGGGTGAAAAACGGACGGAACTGGACTGGGTTCCTTGTTATCCTGTATATAACAACTGGTTAGGGATGTACGAAACTTTTTGAATTATTGGTTTGAAACATTTTGTCGCGCTGGTTTGAATAGTTTTGAAAAACACTGTACCTAGCATGTACTGAGGTGAGGTACTTCGTTGATATGTTGTATGCAGACAAGTGCTAGACAATGGGGCTGCGCATACCTTGAACAATAAGGCTGTGCAAGCCTTAGACGAGCGGAAAAGTATAAGACGCTGACGCGGCCCCGCCTTAGGACTTTGGTCTTGTAAGGTACAACTTACATATCCCTGTATATCAATATATAGTAAAACATAAGTTGAAATCTGCAACGGGTTTTCAGGACCGGCTTTTTTCCTAAGTGGTTTTACACCGTCTGATTGCAATTGGCACTACCTTCTACATCAGGATTCCCAGAACTACCGAAGACTGAAGTTGGAAGGATTCAAATGTCAGGAACCTCGACTTGAAAATTAACCAGAACTCAATCAAGTCAGCGAGCCGGCCAGTAACCGTTTATTATCTAAACAAGATTGCCCATTAAGACCAATCACCGACGTATTAGTTCTATGCTGTAACCCAACCATGACGGAGAGCGAATCTTGAGATAGGTCGGAGCGTGTCCGACCACTTGCAGTAACTTTTAATAACTGAGTGTTCAGCAGTAGTTTCGGGACCAAGAACTTCGGGACCAAGAACTTCGGGACCAAGAATTTCGGGACCAAGAGGCTCGGGACCAAGAATTTCGGGACTAAGCGGTAGCGGTGGTAATCTCCATGAGTACCATTCAAGTTCAAGCTTCCATTACATAAAAAAACATACCGTTAAAAAAGCAAAGTTTTATTTATCTTTAATGATGTTACCATAACCTGAGTCATTAATCAAGCCAGTATAAAAGCTTTCTTAAATATGATATTTTCTCCTTAATCGATATCTTAGATAGAATACCCTTATTATCACAAGTATCGCCTATATGGTAATACTTTGGTTATTAAAGCTTTAGGGCCTACCCCGGAATCAAGACCAAGCTTCATGGAAAATTGTGGAATGTGGCTTACACCCAGTCTTGTTGATGAATGCATATGTGCAGGAACCAACTGATAGCGATGTTTCCAACTGTGAGCTTTGCACACATTGTCATATGTTATCAGATAAACAAATTTTAATATGTCATCAGATAAACATATTTTAATATGTAAGGAGATAATCAAATCGTAATTTGTTATCAGATAAACGTAATCCTAATGTGAGGACTCAAGCAGGATTTCGGAATACCTAAAGCAAAATTCTATATCACATGTGTATTAGAATACTCTAAGATGAATCAGCAAATTCCCAGGGACACATTGGTTTTCAAAACTATTCAAACCAACGCAGCAAAACGATTCAAACCACACTAGCAAAATTAAATAAACAAAAAATTCAAAAAGTTTCGTACACCCCTAACCAGTTGTTATATACAGGATAACAACGATCCCAGTTCAGTTCCGTCCGTTTTTCACCCTTGATTGGTACTGCAAGACTTTTGTCCCAAATGTAGTACCATATGAGGCAATCGTCCAGATTTAAGATTTCAGATTTCAGAATATTGAATTCTAATGAATGTTGGTGTGAAACATTATGCCATTTGGTTTGAAAGACTATGCGAAGGGGTATGAAACATTTTGAATTATTGATTTGTTTAGTTTTGCTAGTGTGGTTTGAATCGTTTTGCCGCGCTGGTTTGAATAGTTTTGTAAAACACTGTATATAAAGTCGCATAATCCTGAGCGCTCAGTCGTCTAATTTTTATGAATTCGTACCAATACCGTTATGAGTTCCAATCCAATTTTGGTTTCCGAGGAACATTCTGAGTTCTCAATACTATTATGGCTTCCCAATATCGTCATGTATTTCCAATACCATTCTGAGTTCCCAATACCATTCTGAGTTCCCAATACCATTTTGAGATTCCAATTCCATTCTAATTTCAATTTTTATTAAAAATAAAGTATAATCAATTTTTTTCTCTCATCATTCTTTTAATAGCCTACCATTTCACTCCTTTGAATGACATGAGTGAAGACTGAACCTGGGCCAAGCCTAGGATAATGGAACCTACAGACACTGCATATTTAATTCTAATTGTCAGATGAACTTTGGAATAATCGCTATTAGAACAAAATCACACCACCACCAAAATTGAAGACTTAGTGTCAGTGGATCTACTAACAATGCTTAGCTTGGGGTTTGCCCCAAAACTGTTTGAACTTAAAGCAGGTCGTTGGGATATTTACATCAAAGCTCTATATCAGATGTATATTTGAATACTGTAATAAGATTTAGCGGAATCCCTGAGGATTTATCTAACCTGGCGAACCTGCTAGTTCTATATACTTCCTTGTTGCTTCGGATAACCTTTAGGGTACTTTCCTAAAATAGCTAGCGTTCCAAATGTGATTCACCTAAATGAATGCCATTGGCTCTTCGAATCCCAAATGTGGGTTCTATATGGCGCATGCATCTCTTCCTATGCACTTAGCGCCTCATATCTATGATAAAGTGGTTATGGTTTGAGGCTGGGAACAAGCTAAACCTCGTTATTAGAATCCACTAACACTAAGTACTCAATTCTAGTACTCGTCGAATTTTTCCTAACAAAACCTATCTGTCATAGGATTGAGGTGATGTACGCTAAGGGTTATGCAAGTTGATGCATGTGAGGTGCACGCGCCATTTAGAACTCCAGAAAAGGATTGTTAGGACCCATGCTCAAATGTCAAACATGCGCGCGTTTTACATCCCGTGGGTTAGTTTCAGGAAATCCTTCAAAGGTTACCCGAAGTTGCCAAGAAGTATATATGACTAGCAGGCTCGACTGATTAGATACTTTTAAGGGATTTTTCTAAGTCATATTACTATTACAGTGTTTGTGTTTACAGTATTTATATTTAGAGTATTCGCATTTACAGTATCAGATATACATCTGTTATAGGAATTAGCTATAAATATCTCAAAATCCTGCTCCGGTTCTAAGATTTGGTGGCACAGCTCAAAATCAATTTACAATCATGGAGTCTCCAATAACTCCCTCTTTGTCCCCAGCCTCTACCGTTCTGTCCTCTGGGAAATCGCCAGCACTTGAGGACATCAACTTGATCCTCCCAATTCAAAAGCAAGTCAACAAACAAGCTGCTCAGTCTGACGAAATAAACCAGATGCGCCTTCAAATGGTGGAGCTTTCTGACCAGGTCGAAAAACTCACTAGGATGATGTTGCAATTAGCATCCCATCTGAACGAGCTGAAGTCCTGGACCGTCGGGAATCGTCCAGCGGCTATCACTGATAGCTCAGGAGGAAGTAACTCGCATAATAAGCCCAGTTATGATCTGGACACTAAGGGGCCCTTAGAACACAAGCCGTATTCGCAGCAAACGAAGCCTCCGTCGGAAAGGATAGACACCCGGCATTGGTCAGAGCGGGCGAAGGAAAGGACCTTCTACTTAGAATATTGCGTCAAGTGGGTTGATCCTATCAACAAACAGCTGACATACCAAGAATTGAGAGCATTCATCGACACGATTCGACAAATTTTCGTCCGCCACGAGTTGACGTATGATGACTGCTTCTTCATTATGGACATGCTTGCTCCTGAGTTTCAGCGTTGGATGAACAAATGGCAGAAAGCCAATGGAATCGAAGTCGAACGGTTTTGGACCATGATAGAGGACTTACTACTCGAGAGTAAAGCTAGCTCTCCGATTCGGAACCCACACCATGAAATGCTCTTCTTATGCAAACAGACCAGAACACTTGAGGAGTATCACGAAGACTTCTGCTATCATTATCGATTTACCGATCTCGACTTTCGAAACGATTTGCCTATCCTCACGGTCTATTTGTGTGGCTTGAAACCTCACTTAAGCGAAAGTTTGGTAAGAACACCACTCAAGAACTATCACGAGGCATATGAAGTCCTACGTGCAAGGAAACTTCCGGACTCTGACTCGCCCAATAGTGGCCCACAACGAAGAAAACGAGACCGACGGAAGAAAGCTAATCTGATTCAATTAAATGTAAAAGCTAATAGTCGTGCTGTTTCATCCTCTAACCAATAACTTGGAGGTGTACGGAATCTTAAATCCTAACATTCTTTGTTAGGACGGGTAATCCTTGAGGGGTTTCCTAAAACCAATAACATTCGGGATGTGAAACATCGGGAATCCATTGTTACCAAGTACTCAATTCTAGAGGTGGTCGGATTTTTCCTTATGTTAGGAAACGATTTCACAAGGATACTGAGATGCAAGGTTTCCCGGACGGGTAACACTTGCATACAACGTGCAGATGTTTCATGTATATGCAGGTTGCATACAACCAGTGTATATAACAGTGAGGTTTTCCTCCCTTGGATAAATCAGGGAGTTCCTCGTCTATTCTAGGTTCAATACATACCATGATAAACTATAGGACGTAAGGAATACGTTCTACATTATAAGACTAACAGGTCACACACTGTTAAGTTCTAACATCTTGTTAGGAACTTTTTAACAGGTCGGTGGGATATTAAAACAAAGTTATATATCAGTTGTATATGCGAATACAGTTGTATGACTTAGAGGAATGCCTAAGGATTATCTAATCATGCGGACCTGTAAGTTCTTAAATACTTCTCTGGCTGTTTCGGGTAATCCCTTCGGATACTTTCCTAAAACAGCTGGCCTTCGGAATGGGCTTCACTTCTTGAATCCCATTGGCTCATTTGAATCCCGGTCGGGGTTCTTCTTGGGCGCATGCATCCCTTCCTATGCATCTGGCGCACCGAATCCATGGCATGGTTACCATGGCATGGTTACGGGTTGAGCCCGCTCTCCAGCTTAGCCTCGCTAGTAGGATCCATGAGCACTAAATACTCAATTCTAGCTCTCATTGGATTTTTCCTAACACATCTTTGTTAGGACTTGAGCAGGACTTTGGGATTTGTGAAACAAAGTTATATCAGTTGTATATTCGAATACTATAATATGCCTTAGAAGGATCCCTGGGGAGTCATCTTACCAGGCGAACCTGCTAGTTCTATATACTTCTTTGCTGCTTCGGGTAACCCTTGAGGGATTTCTTGAAACAGCGGGCTTTCAGGATGTGAAACATCGCAATGTTTCACATTAGCCCGGAGAAGTCCTTATCAGGAATTCTCCCTAGCGCGGGCAGATCACATGCGTCAACTTGCTTGGTGCCTAGCGCCCAGTATTCAAGTCTCCTTGAATACTAACCTCCACACCATCTCATACTCATGTGTGGTATGGTTTGAGGCTAACCCTAAGCTAAGCCTCGTTAGTAGAATCCACCGACACTAAATACTTAATTCTAGCTCTCATTGGATTTTTCCTAACAATCTTAAGAAGCTCCTGGTGGCCTAGCTGGTTAAGGCGCAAGACTGTAATGGAAAGGAATCTTGAGATCGGACGTTCGACTCGTCCCTAGGAGATATTTTTGTTGGAATGTTCTGCTCATTGCTGCCGCTTCCAATATTTTTGGGGAATCGCAGTCAAGGTGAATGTTCTGCAACCCACTGCAGATAAGAATAAAGGTGTGCATACAGTGAAACGGAACTGCAGATAGACCATGATGCTACGCAATACAAAAGAGCAACTTGGTGGGGCTCTCTACCGGCATGAAAAGTGGATGTTTCAGGTGATCCTCACATGCTCGAAATGATCACTCAAGTTTATTCTACACTCTTTTGAGGATATTTCAAGGGGGTGCCTGCATATAGTGCACCAGTTATATCATTTGTTTCCATTTCTTAGAAGTCGTGTCTATTCATAACTGGGACATTTTAATTGGTGTCATATCAATAATATCTGATGAACAGAGTATGTGGTTTTGCGGGTTATTCATTAAGAACCCCAACTTAAATTAATTGGATATATGAAATTTCTTGCCTAGGGACTAGCTGAAATCATAGTCTTCTGGGAGCTGCTTGATCTCATGGGAAATATCCTGGACCAAATTACAATACGTACCCTTCTAAAGATTGCTGTCAAATCCAATAGTGGAGGTATTTAGACTTCGCTCGGAGATCCTATGGTAATGAAGTCAAATCCATATGCTTTACATTTTTGGAGTTTTATTTGCCGTCAAAAAGCGGGGACTGTTAGATTCACTATAGGCGGGTACCTACACATAAACGTGATATGAATCCTACGTCATGAGATTCTAACAAGGGCCTTTTTAAACACTGCCTCCTCGGCCTTCATTGTACGAAGTAGCAGGATAGCCTGCTTTGAGCTAAAACAGCCACCGCTTTCAATCTATGTTTTAGTTTATATTAATACGCAGGGAAAAGTAAGTTGTACCTTACAAGACCAAAGTTCTATCTGAGGTGTGAAGCGAGTGAAAACCCTTCATTCACCAATAGCCTGCACATAGTACATCACTGGTGTGCATACAACACACTACGAAGTACCTTGACTCCGTACATGCTAGGTGCTTGTTGACAACCGCTTATGTCCTGGTAAAGAATATTTCGAGCTCATGCTTTCTTCAAACGCTAAAGAAGCGGTTCAGATTCAGTCTTTGAGGAATCACCAACGAATACAAGTTTACGTCATTTACGTACTAACAAGAATCCAACAAAGACAGTTTACAGTTTAGTCAAGATTGCCAATCAAAACGAAAAAAAAATAATTCCATAAACTAAAATCAAAACAAAAAAAGGATAACAAAAAAAAGGACAACAAAGAGGAGAACAAAAAAAAGGATAACAAAAAATCAACTGGAGACTAAAGAAGTAAAATACGAAACAGAATCCCAAACTAAAAAGCCATAGAATTCCATAGTCTCTTGAAAGCCAGAAATGAAAGCAGAAGCAAAAAAAAGAATCAGATTAACACGGAATTGAGAATATCAGAAAACCAGAAAACCAATAGATCCAAAACCCAAAAAAAATCCAACTAAAAACAATTTGAGAAATCTAAATATCGTTAAAGTCAAACACTCTCTCTTTGGCCAACTCTTTCAACTCTTCCACCTCTTCAAACTCCAGTGGCTCAAATTTGAACCCCATATTCGTCTCAGCTCCTCTTGCAACTAATATTTAAGCGTCGCTTTGCTCTGGTGTCTGAGGATTTATTTTTTCTGTTGTCTGAGGGTCCTTTTTCTCTGGTGTCTGAGAGTCACTCAGTCCCAGTCTCTGAAAGTCACTTGGCTCTCTCTGAGGCTCATCTGCAGCATACTCAGAATTACCCTGGTCTGGCAAGAGATAGAGGTCCACTAGGAAACAAACTGAAGAGTTAGCAAGCTGGACTCCTACGCGAATGGTTAACAAATTATCACGGTAGGCAGGACACAAATATACCGGACCAATATTGAGCTTCATGTTCTTTTCAAAAAACAAGGGAGTGCCAGACACACTAGGGCCAAAGCTGAGCATGTGATGGTAGAGGCCCACACGGTAATTTTGTGTGGTAACTGCACTAGAGCCTTTCAAAATAAATTCGGGGGAGACGGTGGCCTGTTGTCCCAATGACAAAATGTATATCTTGTCCCCGTTGGCTACCGTAAAATAGTACCCATAGAGAGGCCGCAATAGACCATTGTATTTCACGTAGAATTTCAAAGGGGCACTTGCTACGGTGATGGCCGCTGCTAAAGTGGTGGAGGCAACGAGAGAGGAGACGATGAAATGGGCGACTTTCATGATGGCTTAGTGAAGTTTCCAAAAATTTGGAACCATGGCGTATTTATAGGGCGGTATATATGCCTTTCATTTGCTTGATTCCGCAATTCTGCACTCACGATAACACAACTCGAAACCCTATTGGAATTCCATAGTCAAATGCACGTGAATTGGTGAATAAAAAAACCTTAGAAACTTGGAAAAGGTCCAGGAAATGCCATAGAATAAGGTTCAAATCATAGTGGTTATGTGGGATCAATCTATGAAATACTCAGGGCCTGCACATAGATATTTCCTTTCTTTCCCAGGAACTTTATACAGGGAAATTAGGTGCAGAAGTCAGAGAAATTAGCTCATCTCATCATGGAAATGAGAAAATTGTGCTCGGTTGTGTCTGTTTAGTCACACTTGTCCTTTTTGATTGGACTGTGAGAAGGGTGGGGAGTGCAGATAACTCATGCCTCAGGCCTTTATATGCAACCAACTACAAACGACAAACACTCCAATCTCCGATTGACTCAAGTCGGCAAATGCATATTTATATTTTTGATATACAATTTAAATCAGTCAGAAAATAGTCACTATCAGTCAGAGTCAGAAGTCGAAATCAGTGTCAGAATCAGTGTCAGAATCAGTGTCAGAATCAGTCCTGAATACACTCATAAAACAGTACGTCAATAGATATAGATGCTCACCCAAACCTTTTCTACCCAATCCATTCCCTCTACTCATCTACTCATCTACTCATCTACTCATTCACTTATCTGCACCTCTACTACCTGCACCTCTACTACCTACACCCACGATTTCCAATATTTCTTAATAGTATTGTGAAATGTCGTTGTTCGCGTACGCCTACTAAGATACATCCCAATACTCGCACTACTCCTGGACACTGGTCAACTTCTATAGAACCCCTCACCAAATGTCAGACCACTTTAAAAGCACTCGGTAACTTCCGACACTGCATTTGATTTAAATCAGTACCAAATGCGGGGTCTCAATATGAATTATAAAGTGTGTACAATTTCTTCATTGCATGAAGTATTGCTTTTTGGTAATGAATTAAAAATAAACTTTTTGGGTGACTGGTTCAGGTGAAAGATAAGTGAAGAAAGTTTCTGTGCCTAATTCTGGTGGGTTTTTTTTCTGGGTTCTGGGCTAATTTCGGGTCCAATTAATATGGCTCATTGGTTCGCATTGACAGGTGATTCTTGCACACTCAGTACTAGTACAGTTTATGATTTTTGCAGATATTCTTAAAGTGACAAAAAAAAAGCTGAAAGGAGTAGTGACGGCAATTTAACTAAGTATAGAAAGTGGACTGCATCAAAACGTGGTCACGTAAGTATGAGCGTGGGTTTTTCTTCTCACGTGACCACACTTCCTGCATACTCTGTATGGTATGATTTGGGAATGTTTAAAGTTTGATATACGGATACGTTGGTTGTAAGGTTCATAAACACAATTATGTTCTTATTTTGGTAGTGTGATAGTCGTATTGTCTTCTTATGGTGCTCAGAATCAATGTGCTACTGCATGCTACTTGTGGATCGGGTTATGGTAGTTATAACCATGATAAAGGTTATGAGCCATATCATAAAATAAGTTATGTGCACTATCACACCATGAGTTATGAGCCCTATCATACCATGAGTTATGAGCCCTATCATAAAATGAATTATGAGTTGAGCCAACATATATCTTTCTCATCTTTCAAGCCCAATCTCTAATAATCTTCACTATACTTCCTTCCACTTTTATTCCTCTATGTGCTTTGTGGTAAACGCACCCGTGCACCAAAACCTCGGTCATTAGCATCTCATTCATCCTTTATTAATGTTGTATTAAACTAGTATCCTAGTTTTTCATCCATTTATAGTAATATAGATACCACGGCAAATGACTGGAATAATAGAACATATAATATGTAAACTGGACACTCAGTACTTTTGAGGGAAAAGTTTGCATACCTTATTTTCGAGTTGCTTATAGGTTAAAGCAACAATAGTAAAGGAATATAAATCTGGCTTGTTTGGTAAATGATGAGCCAATTCTTGATTTGTCAGGCTATGAGAAGCAAGGTCCGCAGAAAGTGAAAGAGTCACATTCGAACCAAGCTGAATCGAATGGTTGCAATCAGTCAATAGGGTTGTAAAGTCTGTGGTGATAGATGTCACCATTTCACAGAGTGATCACGGGTCATTTTATACCGGACGCTGAGAAAACCAAATATTGTAATTAGTATAGTAGTACATTTCAGTGTGGAACTGTATTAAGAAACCCGTGTCACTAGTAGGTCCATTATGGGTGGCACTATATTGCGGAAGTTATCTCAAGCCTAAAACACAAGATCCTGGTATACAGAATGTTTATATTCCAGGGGTCGTAATTAACTATTTCCGTTTCAATATTTGGAGTCTCTCGTTTCTCTTGGTTCAGGGTTTCTTAACATCCAATGACTTCCATCTCAAGCATTCTGAGATCCTGGCAGGTAAATCTCATGGGATCATCAAGTTACGGGTGCTTCTGCATCCATGATGAAGATGTAAGTCACAAATAAGAATGAAGAGGAAGAGTGAAGACCTAAGAGGAGAATGGATAAGAAAATTGGAGGAGGATAATGCTCTGGGGAGTGCGCCTTTTATATACAAATTCCCCCTTTTTCCCCGCCCTGTTTATTTGCAGCCATCAGCCATGCAGGAACGGCGAGGTGCGAAATATATATAAGGGAGCGCACCCCCTTATTTCAAGCAATTATTTCATACAATAATAGGAGGAAAAAGACTAGCAATTTACAAAGCTTAATTTTTTTGTACGGAGTGCAAGCTCATTTAACATGAGGATTAGAATCAAATTATCTTAAAGCTATTTACTACTACCTATCCTTAGTATTGCTTACTGACTTATTACTAACTTCTTTCTGACTGGTACTTGAGTGGATGCACAGATAAGGTTTTAATGCATGAATTTAGTGATTGTACAGCTATTTAAAATGAAATGTTTGGAAATCTTTCAACTTCGAATAGCCATAGCTTTGGTTAGGGTTCCTTCCTTCGGCTTGTGGCCACATTAGGTTGAACAATAGCTCAGTATATCCCGGGGTAGTGCACGACTCAGGATGCAATATTGCGTGATCGAGTATGAGTCATTGGTCATTTAAAGGTCCTAAAATAAACAGATTTCAAGGGGGAAATGAAACATCCACTATACTACCTTCTCCTATCCCAATTGGAAATCTTGCGTTAAAATTTCCTCTTTGCACGTGGGAAATGCCGAAAAGGGCATGGGGAGCAGATACGAGTTTGAGGTGGTGTGACTCTTGAATGCACTGATACACAGACTCGTAATGGAGGAACTCAAGTCGTGGTCCACAACTGCAATTTTTTTTTTCTTTTTTTTTTTTTGAAAGACACTAGCCTCCAAACCATCACAATTACTTCTGAGATTATCAATATGCCCATTTTTCAATTTTTACCTTTCCAGTGTGATGCTAGACTCACTATTGACAGCGCACTACCCTTTCAGGTATTTGGAGCCTAATATGGCCGAAGAGATGTTGGTCGATTGAATGCAAGCAATGCATCCGGTTTCATCACCGGCGATAAGTCAGCCACAACTTTCGCCAATAGTTTATTAAAAAAACTAAGGGTTACCTGTTTAGGAGTCATCAACCATTGTCACATGTAACGGGTAAAAGGTCTAACAGCACGAGATCTGGCAATTACATTTCCAGAATTTCCAATGGATTCTATGGATTCATTCTGTTCTAAAATACTATAGTCTACTACACTACTACAGTCTACTACACTACTATAGTCTACTACACTACTATAGTCTACTACACTACTATAGTCTACTACACTACTATAGTCTACTACACTACTATACTCTACTACATTTGTCAATGAGTACCTAGCATGTACGGAGGCGGTGTACTTCGTAGAGGCGTTGGATGCGTTTGAGTGATGCACTAATGAGCAGGCCACTGGTGGGTGAAAACTTTTCACCCATCTCGCACCTCGTCCAAGACTTCGGTCTTGTAAGGTACAACTTACATATCCCTGTTGTTAGATCCACCATAGACAGGTCTCTGCCTATGAAGGTATTATGAAGCCTCTCAGTCCGATTGTTACAATGGTGATACGGTGTTTGGCCATCAGAGCACTTTGTGCATAGAAGGCCCCTTTCGAATATTCCAGAACAATCCTTACCATTGTTCTGGTGGAGAGTTTCTCGGTTCCACGTTTCTCTCAAAGTTATATAAACCACCTCGGTTCCTCTCTTTGAGGAACCATCAACGAATATAAGAGTTTAGGCATAAATGTATTAAAAGGACATAACACCTGTATATCAATATATATGTACTAAAACATAAGTTGAAAACATTACTATGTACTAATATATTCTACTACACTACACTTTGATACTATACACTACTGCATAGTCCTTTATAAATTACTATATACTATTAAATATATTCTACTACGTGACAGGTAGTAACTACTATACACTACCATTATTTAGGCTAAGCTGCTTCACCTAACTTTACTGTACTATACTTCACTTTAATACACACTTCTACGTAACAATGTATCATACTACTACGTAACAGTGTATCACACTACTATACACTTCCAAATCCACCTCACTCGTTTTGGAAGGTCACCACTATGGTTGATCGTGCTTACAAGAAGTGTCCTCAAGGTATGTATGTGATCTGCTCCTACGTCCCTGTATATCATTCTCATAATGTGGAAATGGGTCACACGAGCTGGACGGGCTATCACAAATTAGAACTGACAATGATAAGAATCTGGAATACTTCTATATATCTTTTGTTTCTCTATAAGTACCATTGACTGCTAACAATCAACACACTTCCTTTATTTCATGTTATATATGATTCATTCAAAAAAGCATTATATCCATATACTTCATGCTACTATTGCTTATGGCAGAGATTACCACTAGGTTAGGTGTTACATTATTAGACGAGTAGACTACTACCATATTAGATTGTAAGGTATTAGATTATAAGGTATTTGGCTATACGATATTAGACTGATTATAATGTGAGTTAGAAATTGAATGTGATTGATGAGTATGGATTATTACATGGTGCTGGATCCTTATATGTTATACTTTATACAACGATACAGCCATTTACACTGTTGAACCTTACTCTACAAAATGTAGAATACTATACATCACTATAAACTACCATACACTACCATACACTACCATACACTACCATACACTCTCCGTACAGTACTCGTTTTTCCAATACATACTGCAAACTACATAATGTAGTACCGAGTATAGCCCAGTTAAATATTGACTTCCACTTCCACTATCACTGGATTGTACTTCTTGTAGTTGGTACTTCTTGTAGTTAGTACTTGTATATACAACTTGGATTTATTTATTCTAGTGCCAAGTTTTCCAGGGTAGGTCCCATGATCAGACAATTATGGTAGAGAGTCTAAGAGTTTTCCACTCAGTCTTATAAATAATATAAACGGTCCACGGTGCGCACAAGGTTATGGTGCTGCGACACTGGTGATCTTAATTATCGATGCCACCATTTATAATGCCATATTCCCAAGAAATAATATTTACATCTTATACTTTCTCTTTTTGATGATCTGCTACTATTCAGTTGGTATACCCCTAAAATTCTACCAGAAAAATTCACTATGTCAGGAGCGAATGCTTATACCTTGCCATCTCCAACTCCAAGAACCACTCCTCATTCATCTCATAATTTCTTCTTCTTGGCCATATTTTTTGCAGTAACTTAACTTTCAAGTTCCATTAATCAACTACTTCACTAACTAAACTGAGCGGAAGGAAGGTGTGAATGAATTTGTTACATCGTCTAATGCTCATTTCGGTCCACTTTGGTCTAGTACTTTAAAAAACTCCAAATGTGGGTACTAAAATTGTTGAACAAGAGTATCAATTTTTACAAATACTGACATCAAATGTTTATCCAAGATTTGTTTTAGAATATAACAGTTGAAATACTCAATTGTCAAGAAGTACCTAGCATGTACGGAGTCAAGGTACTTCGCTGATGTGTTGTATGCAGACCAGTGATAGCATTATGTGCAGGAAACTAACGGGTGAAGAGTTTTCATCCACTTCAGCACATATCGTACTTTGGTCTTCTAAGGTAGAACTTACATATCCCTGTATATCAATATATACTAAAACATAGGTTGAAATCAATTGAATTCCGAGACTGGAGTTTAATTGAGCTTGATACGTCAATATCAGCTACAATCATGTGCAGAATGAGCCAACTAACTCTGAAATAATGTGAATCTAAATATAAAAAAGTACCATACCTCGATAGATCTGTTAATAATGCCTCTATTGACTTACACTCTCTTTCATCAGCTTAGGTACTGGCTGAGGTCAGAAAATCCATGTCAACAGCGATGAACTTGAATAAATGGATGCTAACTTCAAACATATGAATTACTTAAACGTTTTTGACTTAGGAGTACAGCTTACACTTGTAAATTTTAGTATTTGGTATGGAAACTGTATGTTTGAAACGAATAGAAGGTGGTGTTTGAATACTTTGGTCCAAAAACAAAAAAAAAAAAAAGAAAAAACCACAACGACAACAACAGTTTGAAAAATAATCCACCAGAAAGAGTCTTTCATCCTTGGGGATAAGCTATGTTCCATTTGCCTATGGCAAAAGCCGGTGCGCTCCAACCACTGCTCGCTCGCTGTGCAACAAGTCTATATTGTTGTATGACCATCACTGTACATGGCTCAACAACTATATTGGAGAACGCAACTACCGCTACTTTCTTTAATACTTCACCACTTGGTTTCCAACGTCTTGGTATAGGTGTACAGAGCGGCCGTGTGCTATGGCGTGTTGCGGCTGTCTGGCCTTTGTGAGCTTATGATACACCTGTTGAACATGTGAGATGTGTTGACCCTTGTATGCGGGTAATGTGGTAGGTGTAGTAAAGCTGAATGAGACAAGACTCATAAGGTTCCGAGGAATGTATGAGGGCAGACTAGTATTGAAACTGAGTCTTGGCGTCAGGAGTAGTCAGGTTTGACTTCAGACAAGGTATTACCAAGTCCACACCCAAAAGCAAGGCGTCCAAGGAATCCCAAGTATATATAGAGGGGATCCAGCTCTCAACCAAGAACGGTATCACCAGTGACCACAAGACGTATTTCCTAGTACAGATTACTAGTACAACTAAGAACGTAAGAATAAACAAAGACATAACTGTTCCTGATTATAGACCTAAGAACAAACAAAGACATAACTGTTCCTGATTATCGACCTAAGAATGGTAAAGTCCAATAATACCATCACACGCACCACGCAGTGGACTAATATATATATCAAACGATTTTTGTTAGATCCACTATAGGTAGGACACTACATATGGAGGCATTGTTAAGCCTACGACTTCTGATCCTAACAATGGCCATTGCAAACACCGTACCACTGCCATCAGCAATCGGTCATTAGACATCGGTCATTAGCCATCGGTCATCAGCGATCAGCCATCAGCCATCGATGTCAGAAGTACTATGATGGCCTTTTCGAATATGTCAGAACAATCATCACCATTGTTCAAGTGAGGAGTTTTTCGATGCCACGTTGCTCTTCTTAGTTATATAAGCCCTCTCTCTGAGGAACCATCAACGAATACGAGATTAGGTTTCCAAATATTATCAAAGAACATAACAATTCTGTAGTAACCAACTCTACCAACTACACTGTTCTGGTATACTATATATTGTTCTGGTATACTATATATTGTTCTGGTATACTATATATTGTTCTGGTATACTATATACTGTGCTATTTTACTATATAATGTGCTACTGACTATTTCGACTATACCTATTATACTATACTTCATATAGTGTACTAAGTGTATTGGGCTAGTTTAGGGTACTGAGTGGAATAACTTGGTGTGTGTGGAATAACTTGGTGTGTGTGGAATAACTTGGTGTGTGTGGAATAACTTGGTGTGTGTGGAATGACCAAGAGAGTGCTGCACTAATGACCTAATTGAGAACGACTCACTAAGTTTACATTAGCCCATTTAGCCCATTGATGATCTGACCCACTGAAATTTCCTGGTGAGGCCAACTCACTATAAAGAGGCGAAGGTTCCTATCCTGCATATAAACCAATTAGAATAAACCATTCTTGAGATCATATGAATGTATATGTAGAATACTCAGTGTCTTCTTGTCGCATTCTAATTTAATTGAGGTTAGGTTTCTTATAGAGAAATACTGCATTTAAACCACTATGTTTCATGTGTATGCAGGATTGCATATCTCTAGAATATATAAGAGCGAGTCCTTTCATCGAAATAAATATAGTAGCATTCGCAAGAGTGTGCGGAAGTAAGGGCCAATTGAGATAGTCCTTCTAAAAGTAGTGGCCAATTGGTAGCACCAAATCTTTGCCCCTTGAGTGGAAAATACTACTGACTTAGTTGTGGTTTAGTCTAGTATCTAATAAGTAGTGCATATCACACGAAGCTTACCTACCATAAATCATATACGTATCTTACATTAGATCATGCTGCGGAACACGTCCGATGATATGACACAATTAACTATTAAAATAATACAAGTTCGAAGGCGAACAAATAATGACAGGTTGCGAGCACTGCCCTGAAGGCGAATGGCATCTGGCCATATAAATATGGTGAATCGAATGGAGAAGGTCTCGTACATCAATGTCGAGACAAACTCTTCTAATACTGCCACCAACTCGAGATCTTCTTTTCACTGACTCATTGATTGTGGTAGTTGGAGTAGCCGTAGTTTCCTACGCCCGAAGACCCACTCAGCGAAGGCTGTTGAGAATTGGAGGTTCTTCTAGGGTTTCCTGGGCCGCGCACGCCCAATGGGTTCTTAGAAAACGATAACCGGATTCCTCCCTTGCTGTTGCTGCCTGCTGGGCGAGGCAAGGCTCTTCCATAAAGCTCGGCCAACGCAATGGTGGCGTGTGCAACATCTTCAAATTCCACAAAACACATTGGTCCATGGTTATGGCTCAGAGAGTTGGAATTGCCATTTGACCCGCTGGAATTCGACCCATTGGATCCGTTGGCTCCTCCATTCGACCCACCATTCGAAGGCTGATTCTTCGTTCTAAACGATAACCTCCGGAACCCCTTCTGCGGCGCGAAAAGCGACCGGAGTTCGGCTTCCGTGGCATCTGGGGGCAAGTTTCCGACGTACAACGTGTTGCAGGGCGGATTTTGATCGGCGGGATTGGCTGGAGGAGGAACCCGTGCCAATAATGATAGATCAAGAACGTCTTTGGACGAACCACGCCCGCTAGATGTTGGAGTAGTGGTTGCCGAATGTGCTCCAGCGGCGGAACTAGGTCCGCTGCGTGCACCAGACTGAGAAGTAGATAATGGAGGCAAGGCTGCATTGGACTGCTGAGATGGGCCCTGCGAGATAATAGCTGCCACGGTCTGTGCTGGTGCCTTCTCATTCGACTGCGAGTGCTGATTTGCTGGGTTTTGCTGTTGTTGTTGAGCATTCAGCGAAGAACTCTGGTTCTGGAGCTGCGAAGTCGAAGGTTGAAGCAGAGAGTTGGGATTTTGAAGCTGTGAATTGGCGTTCTGGAGCAGAGAATTCGAGGCTTGCACCGGATGACTTGGGGTTTGCAGAATCTGCGCCGAACCATTAAAAAACGATGAAGTTCTTCTTCTTTCACCAGACAGGTCCACAGGAGACTTCTGTGAAGTTGGCATTGGGTTTGGCTGGGGCTGCATCGAAGCCAGAGCCTGCAGAGGAGTAGCAGCGGGCCAATCGTAAGGATTGACATTTGCAATGCCCGGGGTTTGAGGGTTGGAAGCAAATGCAAGGTTGGTCAGGCTCTGCGAGTTCCAAGGGTCACGAGGCATGCTTTCATAATCTCTGCCATCAGCCTGAGACTTCATCAAAAGAAGCGATTTTCCAGTTAAATCACTCAAATCAATTGAGCCCGATGCGGTGTTCGTAGGCGTGGTTGCTCCCGAAAAAGGGTCACTGAACAAAAAACGGGATCTCTGGTTCCCCACAGATGCACGCTTTTGGTACGCGTCAAAAGGCTGCTGCTGCAGTTGTAGGTCCAGCGAAGCCTGGGGAGGTTGTTGAAGGGAATGCAGATGCGAGGGAGGAGGAGAAATGCCATTAGATAAGGACAAGTTCTCAAAGCCCGAGATGCTGTTATTAGGGTTGGAGGAGGAGTTGGATGCAGGTGCAGGAGGTTCAAGTTCGGCCTTTACCGGGGCATACTTGGCGCCGAAAATGTACCTGCCGTCGAGCAACTTGCCTGTGGTAAGGCAGGTGGAAGGGTTCTTGAAAGATGCAATGATGGAATAGTCCTTGACGTCGACGCTGACGAGATCATCGGAAACTAGGGCAAAGATAAGGGCGGCTTCACGCGGCGTCAAGTCCAGTGGCACGTTGGAGAGTTTCAACACATTCAGCAAAACCAGTAGCGGAGGATTTCGTGCACTAGCGGCGGAGGCCGTATGCAGAAGGGGAAAGGTGCCCTGGAGTAAATTTGGCGGCACGCCTAGGGCCATGGGGTTGATGAATTGTCCGGAAGGTTCGGAAGTCATTGCAAACGATGTCAAAGTGTAAAACCTTTCAGATGGAGGTGTAGGTGTAGATGTGGTGAAAGTCAGATGCCAGGATATGCCAGAAATGAAGGAATGACACCAAGGATTAAGATAAATCAAGGACCCAAAGGGGCAAATGAAGGACTAAAGTAGTCAGTAGGTGAGGACTAAATAGTCAGAAGAAACCCAATCCTAAAAGTCCGTAGTTTTAAGGTCCGGATCCGGTTGGGAGAGTCCGAGATTGTAGATACAGCTAGTAGACGCACAGGACCCGAGGAGTAATGGACTAATGGAGAATAAAGGGGCACGCTAGGGACGGGGGTATCCCAGATAGTAGGACGGAAAAAAGCGATTAAAATGGAGGTAAAATGGCGGCACGCGGGGTGTGGGCAGGAACACAGTTATAGGTGGAGAAGTAGGTTTAAGGGTTTTTTTTTGTATGGTTGTATGTTGGCGTGTAGCCCCGGCCGGAAGGTAGTGCATGGACCGCGCCCTGGCGAATGAGAGGGCGGGATTTGCCACCGGCCCGGGACGGGGATTACTGGTGCGCGCAGTTTTGCACGCGTAAATCGTAGCACAACCAGCCACCGCGCCCTCCACGTTCGCTACCGCGCCAGCCACCCGCGTTGGTACTGCACGCACCTAATCACTCTAAACACACAGCACTGTTCAGTGAGAGTATACAATTAGTATAATAGGAACCGACTATATACAGGTCCATGTATTTATGTTCTAAATAGTAGTACAGTTTGATATCAGACATTATCTGGGCCTATTTCTGCCTGTGTGTTATGAGTAGTTCGACATTGGCATGTGAAACGGTCGTCCATGCTACGTGCTTACGCGCAGGATTCGGGGGGACGGGGAAGTTATTGTTGATGCATAGAAATCACGGAAACCCATTGTTTGAAACCGGGGCTATATGCAGGCGCTGAACTTTTGGTGCATTTGCATGGATATCGAGTCTAGACCCTCGTGAGCAAATTTAGTATTAATAATTGAAATAGATGTCTGTGTAGGAGTTTTTGATGTGTTTCAGGTGGGTTTCAATGTTGTTTCAGGGTAGTAAGAGATATTGGGGGTCTCAAATGGGATTCAATGCTTTAGATGTTTGTTGATGCTTAAATGTTTTGGTGCTTTTCCAATGTTTTTTTTTCATAATTTTTTTCAATATTTAAAACCATGAGTGTAGATGTAGATGGAGTGTTTCAGAAGTGTTTCAGACACGTTAAGATGTGGATGTTAGAATGTCTCCAGAGTGTCTTAAAGGTGTTTCAAGATTGTTTGATTGTTGATTCAATACTTAGCATGTGTATTGTTTCACATGCTAGATGTATCTGTATGTCTCAAATATGTCTCAGATGTGTCTCAGATGTGTCTCAGGTGTGTTTCAAGTATATTCCAATGTTGGTTCAAAGTCACGTCAACGTTGATATAGTGTAAATGCTAGGTGCCTGATGTTGGATGTTGGATGTTTAGATGTGTATGTTTCAATGTTGTTATCATGTCTTTGATATTGGGTGTAATAAATAAATAACTCAAATTATTATTGTGTCCAATGTGGTTTCAAATTCACGGATGTTGGATACTCAGACTGTTGATATCTTTCAGATATTAAGTAGTAGATGTTAATCGTCTCAACTGTGTCCAGAATGTGTATGCTTCAGATGTCTTCATTTGTAGACGTAGAGTTTTGCTTCTTTCAATGCCGATGGAAGATCAGTTATTCGGGTATATTCAAAAAGTCACCAAGAGCCATACCGTAGCCTTAACCAATATCTAATAAGTAATAAGTAATAAGTAGTGACTGAAAACAACTAAGTAGAGCTAACTTCTGAGAGGTCCTTGGGTGTTAAGTATTCGTGGTTGATGCTGCTTTGGATCCCGTAATGTATGTTCCAAAAGATTTACCATGGAGGTGATACCCTAATAGGTATACTTGGAATAGTAAAAGTTCCAGGAATTGTTCTGTAGGGACTAACTGCGACAGGCTGATGATTTGGAAGTGGGACAAGTATTTTTTTCAATCATGAGGTAATTGACTATATGGTTAGGGTCTTTCACATTTGTTTTTCTCGATGAGACAATGTCCACTGACCAAACCACCTATCAAAGTATAGTAACTCATTCAATTTCTTCGTGACACCCTGAATATCTTGGTACTCATACGGTGTTTAAATGGCTCTGTGTATGTTAGTAAGATTATTAATATGATAGTAATGCCTCAAATTTATCGTTCCCAGTTGTGAGTGACTAAAAATAGACATGACTGACCATACCTTGGTACTCATTTGGTTGTTCGTGAACAAAAACTGGTTCAAATCGTTTATCAACATAAGTGTTGCGTTTTCCACTTATAAGGTTTTCCGATGATTATCTTGTACCCGGAATTGAACTTACCTTAGAGTTATCCGGCACTCAATGGAATCGTTTTCTGCATCAGTATTTAGAGGCTTCGTTGAGATAAGGTGTTCTGAAGTTTAACGTTGTGACCACTCACTTATCTTTTCATTAAGACACTTCAAGAGTTCAACAATTTGCAAGGTCGTCTGGCTTTTCTTTTTCTCGAATTATCACAATCTTATTTGAAACCCGTCCGATGCTGACATTAACTCCGAAAGACTCAATATTGGTCTAAGCCCTAGTGATACGTTTAAACCATTATAGTATCCAACAAATATAACAAGACCCTGCTTTATTTGGTCAATGATGAATTAGGAGGAAGGAGCTGAAAATGACTTACTTGTCGCCTTCTTGTCCGTTTGGCTGTCTCTCCTCCCATATACTGCGTGGCCCTAGGGAAATTCCCTCATCTAAAGCTCAACTAAACTGTCGTTGAAGGTCTAAAAATATACTGGAACGTATTAAAATAAATTGGTTAGACATGTGGTAGGATATATGTGTTCTTTGGTGAGCAAGGGTCACTGCTTTAGGAAGTGGTTTTTGAACTGATATTCAAAACAATTTTTCGGGGTGCTTCTATGTGAATAACCCAACTTTTATTCAGGAGTGTTCTGGGATTTCTGGATCTTGATGACCTTATCATCTACCAGATCCTCCTGCGAACCTGGTTAGAAGGACCGTTTGATGTGAAGGTTTCATTGAGACAGGAGTCTCTCAAATTCACAATGCAAAAAAAAACAACCATATCGTATATTGAAAGATGAAAAGAAAATAAATAACAGGGTCGAAGCCTTTAGGGGAAGGGTTTTCTCACCCCGCCCTATTTATTTGCAGCCACTGGCCATACAGGCGCGGCGAGGCGCGAAATATATAAGGCGCCGCGTTCACCCCGGTCTAAGGCAATTAAAAGAAAAACGTCATCCTTGAGTGCTACAAATTTAGACGCTCTTGAATCTTGTGTTTATCCATTCCAGCTCAGATTATTATTACTGACACTCGAATACTATTGAGAACTAATGACGACTGACAACTGATGACTTACCACTGACGACTGACGACTGACCACTGACCATTGACCACTAATCACTGAATATCTTGAAACTTGACTAAAATGAATGGTTCATGCTAAAAAGGTTCACGTCAAAGCTTGAAATTCTTGCTTCAGAAGGTGTATGTGCTTCCTGAATTTAAGTACTCGATATTTTTATTCTGCTGATCTAGGTTAGAACTACGGGAGAATTGAGTGGGTTTAGTTCTACAAGCAAGTGTCCTCCAACAAAGATTATATAAATCCAGTATATGGAGTGAGATGATTTCCCTTGTACCGAGCTCACTACAAAAAGTTCCATCTAGGGAAAGAAGGCATTAGGTCTACAAAACCTACGGGTATTCCTTAATTAGACTAAATTCTCTTTATTAGTCTAGGTACGATGGGTGAACTCTAGACCTTTCTGTGACCAATTGAAATTTCTTACTTTTATGTTCACCATCTGTCAACGAGTACCTAGCGAGAATTGAAGCAGGGTATATCGTGGATATGTTGTATGCAGACATGTGACGTACTATGTGTAGGTCACTGGTGGGTGAAGAGTTTTCACCCACCTCGCACCTCATTTAAGACTTCGGTCTTGTAAGGTACAACTTACATATCCCTGTATACTAATATATACTAAAACACAAGTTGAAACCATCGGAAGCTACTGACTCCATTGGAGTCAATGGTCAGACAATTGACTTGCTTGAAATTGACTGGACCTTAAGAAGCGAAACGACCACCATATGTTAATCATGCATATACCGGTTACCATAAGCGACGGTTTCTTAAGGCAGAGATAGACTTGAATCTGGAAACTGGCTCAGCCGGCTTGGAATCGTGCTTTTTCCGAAAATAACACGAGTTCTTATACTTCTTGAGTGTGGCTGGATCTTCCGAAACCACATCATACTGAGCAATCGGTGTCTCGATATAACAGTCACCGTCGCTAAAGGTCTCGTAAACGGGGGAATGGAAGATTTCTAGCTGCTGGATTAGAGATTGGTGTGCTTGGGCGGACTCGGCCTTGAACAAGAGCTCGTATATGCAGTCTTGGGTCTGGAAGCGGACTTTCGAGACATGTTCTTCCTCGAAACAGAGACCTCGGTCTTCATCTTGCATCACAAGACAATTTGCACCCGGAATCACAAAAAGTGTGGATTCCGATCTCCGGTTAAGCACCACCACATGATGATCGAAGAACACGAGATCTGCGGCACGTGACACCGGCTCAAACAGCCAGCGTCTCTTTTCAAAAACAAGCCACAGTGCTTCTAAGTTGGCAACGTACGCTCTCATGATCCCGAAATACTCCACAGGAACAGCTTTCAATTTCTGTACGAGTTGATGGGTCTGCGTCTGCATCTGGCGGCGAGCACTGATTTCGGAATTGATCCGGCTGAGCCCCACATTAAGGGCCTCCAGAGCGTCTTCAAGCACTTGGTCTCTTGGAGCGGATTTTTGGAGTGCTGTGAGAAATAACCGATACTTGGCGATTCTGCCCATAGGTTTCTGTAAGAGGCTGCTGACGGATAAATCCATACACCGGGCCTTTGGTTGGTTCTGCTCCAAGAACTTCTGAAGACCTTTGATATAATTTGATTCAAAGGGGGAAACTTGTCTTTCGACCAAGGCAAGGATGAGCTCTGCATATGCCGAATAGTCTCCGTATGCAGTTCCTTCAAATAGTGTCTGGGCAAGGGCTGCATAACTATGAAGTTTCTGGACCCGATTCCTTCGTCTAGTACCTGCAGTGGCCTGTACCATTCGGCCATAAAACTCGTCGTGCTTGGAAATAAGGGCCTGGATAATCGTATCCATATGCAAAAGCGGCGTGCACGTGATATGCATGCCCACACATTTGACTAGCAAGGGTTCGACGAAGAAGTTGCGGAGAAGGGCCAAGCTGCGGATATACATGTGTTCGCTTTGCATGATCTCCTTTAACGTGAGTGTCATTTGGAGCTGGGTGTCTGCTTGGTTCCGGTTAGTGGGGGAAAACGTTGTTCCTGCATAGGGAGATACCGTGTCCACCACGGCCAGGCTTGTGGGTAAACTTCCGTTGGAACTGTAAGGAGAACCCGAGTTAACATCGGAGTCTTCAAAGACCGAGAATCCGAGATCTTGAAGAAGGTTGTTTTGGGTATGGAACTGGGATCCGAGGGAAGATCCAAGGGAGGACCCTAGATCGGAATCAATTCCAAGGAAATTGGTTTCTTCGGCCTCGAAACTGGACCCTTCAAAATGGGAACCCTCACGGGAACCAGCTTCCACTGCTGCACTGGATCCAACCTCAGAGCCAGACCCTACCTCGGAACTGGACTCTACTTCCAAATTGGACTCCTCTTCGGAACTGGACCCCTCTTCTGATTTGGATTTCTCGGACTCTTCCCTAAAATCCGACTTTTCTCTGCTGGATTTGGATTTCTGACTACTAGATTTCTCATCGGAACTGGTTTTCGCATCGGAACTGGATTTTACACCGGAACTAGACTTCCCATCGGAACTTGATTTCCCACTGGGATTCTCCCCGGAACTAGACTTCTGACTGGACTTCTGACTGGACTTTTGACTGGATTTTTGGTCGGAACTGGAATTTTTGGCGGAACTGTATTCTTCTTTTTCAGAAGTAGATTTGTTCGACTCGATTCCTAGTCCATGAACATTTCTTTCCCTATGCTTGTTTTTGTGGGTCTTAGAGTCCAGTTTTGAGCCCCGAGACACTGTTTTTGAATGTTTTCCTAAATCATTTTCATCACGTGACTTGGTCTTCTTCAAACCGTCAATTTCCTTTAGTGGTTCAGGGAATTTGTCATCTGAGGGCTCTAATAACACTGCTTGGAGTTGGCTTTCAAGGTCGAAGCCTGCATACAGGTACGGCCGTTCTCGCCGGTCTCGACGTACAACCATTTCCGGGCTATCCAAGAATCGGCCCGGGGGAATAGCATGAATGATCTCTCCATTATAGCTTCGGCTGTGTCTCTGTGCAGCTTTACTCGAGATCAACTGTACTTTTTCTCCGCTGGAAAGCTTCACCACCGTGGGCTTTGCGGGCTCGTGGGAGGTTCCGAGGGCATAGGTTCCGGGGATGGTGAGTTTGGTAGGTCTCTCTACCGGAAACATAGACCTTAGTGTCACTAGAGAATTTTCAGAGTGAAAGTATGGAGTATCTGGAAAAGGGTTTGTGTTTGCAGCCAATGCTCGTGGAACACAGTGCAAACGGGGCTGTATGCAGGTCAATCAGTTGAACCGATTTGAGCATTCAAACCGAATTGTGGAACACGCGGAGAGAAAAGAAATAAAAGCGGAAAATTGAGTGGAAATATAAAAGGATCAAAATATACGAGGAAACAAAAATGAAAAGCGAGGCATCCTATGTGATGTCTTCGAAGAATAGACTGTGGGCTTCAAAAATGAATAGAGGAGGTTACAAACTTTTTTAGACCCATAGACTCATTTCCTATTTATTGATCATTCTCGCCTTTAAGATTTACAAGCCCGATGAGTTCACGAGGGCTTAGTGTGGTTACTACTAGGATGCCCCCCATGCAGGACAGTCAAGGCATTAATAGAAATTGCCAGGTGAAATTCAAAATTGTTTTTCCGAAAACATCAAGATCTAGGTACCCTTTTTAAGGTCTCCTTTCTCCAATTGCTTTCCCAATGTTTTCGTGAAATATAATATTATCATACGTCCGTGTTCCACCATACTATGTCATGATACTATGTTACTATACTTCATCATGCTTCTACGGACTACGCCTTTTTAACATAATACCAAACCATTTCACCATGATACAACAATCAATGCAAAATCATGGTCTTGAAGGCATCCAGAAAGATATTATTCACCCACCCACCTCGACACTGTTCTACCTTTTTACCTACAACGATGAACATGACTATACTGAACATAATGATATGAACGTGATCGATTACGCTTTGAATTGAAACGTCACATTATCAAATGACTCTTTACTATGATGCTATAGAATGACGCTTTATATGATACCACAATACTGTACTATGATACTATAAATTCATTTGCAGTTTACCATTTTATTATTATTCCTATTCAAGACGATTATTACATGTTCCATTTTTATATTCAAGGATTTAATGAGGCTTTTCTAAACAAGTTTACGAACCGGAGAGGCTTGTATAACTTTGAGAGAAACGTGGTATGCGAAAAACTCTCCACTATAACAACGGTTAGGAATGTTATAGAATATTCCTTATATTGACACTAAGTTTGCCATGGCAATTGTTACTACCGAAAAGAGAGGCTTCATAATACTATAGGTGGGGCTTTGCCTATGGTGGATCTAACAGGTCTCATGTCTAAGAACCACAGCGTGAGGTAGTGTTAAGTTTCAGATTTATAATTACTCACTGCAGTTTGGGTCCAGTCCACCCCATCACTTGACCCTACGGAAGAACTGTCTTCTCTATAGGTCGCTGAGAATCTTTTCTCACGCGGCCCGGCGACTCGTCCGTGTTGAAAGTGAAGTGTTCAATTGGTGTTAAGTAATCTACAGTCCGTCGTCTTGCATATTATCGCTAGCCGCTCCATACGTGTGACGCCTTTTTCAGTTTCCATCCACGCGTTAACAGGTAGTGCACATAATTGTTTGAGGAAGGGTTTGTGAGAACTTACCAGATATACAGTGTTTTTCAAAACTATTCGAACCAGTGCGACATAATGTTTCGAACCAAGAAGACAGAATGATTCAAACTACACGAGCAAAATTAAACAAACCAATAAATGAAAAAATTTCGAACACCACTAAAAATTTGTTGTATACAGGTTAAAAAGGACCCCAGTTCAGTTCCGTCCGTTTTGACCCTTGATTGGTACTGCACAAGACTCCCAAATGTATTACATATGAGGCAATCCTTCAGATTTAAGATTTCAGAATATTGAATTCTAATGAATGTTGGTGTGAAACATTATGCCCTTTGGTTTGAATTACTGTGCGAAGGGGTACGAAACTTTCTAAATTATGGTTTGAATCGTTTTATTGCGCTGGTTTGAATCGTTTTGTTGCGCTGGTTTGAATAGTTTTGAAAAACACTGTATTCAGTGAATTCATTTTTGGACTCTCTAAATTTTTGTTGGACTGTTTTATAGTTACAAATCTTGAATGTATCATTTTATATATGAAATTGTATTAGTGTTAGATCCACCATGGGAAGGAGCCTGCATATAGAGGTATCATGAAGCCTACTGTGTCCGACCGTAACATTGGCCACTGCAAATGCCGTGTCAAAATTCTAGAATATTCCTCACCATTTTTGTAGTGGAGAGTTCTTCGAAGGCCATATTTTTCTTAAAATTATTTAAGTCGCTTCGGCTCCTTTCTTTGCGGAACCATCAACCAGAAGAGTATTAGTACGGAAAAAATTCACCAAAGACCATAACAATTGGAGCTGTATATTATTTTGAATCAACCTCATAATTAAAAAGAATCAAAATCAATCAAATGTACAAACTGAGAGATAACGGTAATAGAGATCCTTGAGAACATAATTAAACGTATCAGGCTTACAGATAAATCGAGTCTTTTTTTTTGCTTATTACAATCTTTATTTCTATACGCGCCAGTTATTTTAAGCTCTTTCTAGAAGGTCTGGAAACTAGTAGCTGAATTTCTGCGTTCATTGACGATTACTGGAGGAAATAAATTGGAGTTATTTAAATAGCTGACCAAAACGCAGACTAAATGAACTAACGGGGTAATGGGGTCGGGTATCCGGTTAGTTAAATGTTTGGGCAGATGAGCTTGATACCAAGTAGAGGTAGTGTCCTGAACTTATTGGCCTAGCATTTTATATGTATCTGGATGATTAAGTATAGCATGAAATATCAGAGGTTCGGGTAAAGCCATCAGTCTATTAACAGTGAACATATTGAATTGAAGTTCAGATTTTTCTGAGCAGGAACATTCGTATCCTACATGTCAACATCCTGGATGTCAATTAGATTTTTCTCAGCGAAAGTGTTATGTTCTTTTAATACATTTATGCTTAAACTCTTATATTCGTTGATGGCTCCTCAAAGAGAGGAACCGAGGTGGTTTATATAACTTTGAGAGAAACGTGGAACCGAAAAACTCTCCACCAGAACAATAGTAAGGATTGTTCTGTAATATTCGAAAGGGGCCATCTATGCACAAAGTGCTCTGATGGCCAAACACCGTATCACCATTGTAACAATCGGACTGAGAAGCTTCATAATACCTTCATAGTCAAGGCCCTGCCTATGGTGGATCTAACAGAAAGTGTTTTAGCGTATATGTCCAGATGAAGCTGGAGACACGTAATATTTTGTAAGGAGTGAAAAAATTAACACAAGTATTGTGAAAACATTTATGATAAATCAGTGATGCTATGTTACAAAGTTGGTGGCTCTGAAATACTAAGTAGCCAAGGCTATATTCATGTAGTATCACATCATGACATTAATATCAAGTGGTATAGAGTATATAGTATCATATATCAAACCATAGTGTAGAGTGAGTGCTATAAATATGATATAGTCGTAGACCCGGAAGCGTAGAAGTCAACACAGTACACTGGAGTCTGAGACTAGAGTATCCTGTGCTAATTAACTATAGAGTATATGTAGGTTTAAATAGAAATATGATTGTTAATACCTATACTACTGCCATACTAATCATTTATACTGAAATACTACTACACTATTAAGCTACTACACTATTAAGCTACTACACTATTAAGCTACTACACTATTATAACATAATACGCTATACTGTAATACACCCACTGACACTGTCAACATACGGAGTCAAGGTACTTCGTAGGTGTATTGTATGCACACCAATGATGTACGATGTGCAGGTTACTGGCGGGTGAAAACCTTTCACCGGCCTCACACCTCGTGTAGAACTTTGGTCTTGTAAGGCACAACTTACATATCCCTGTATATTAATATATATACTAAAGCATAGGTTGAAAGGACTGGTCCGGCATATAGCAACATGTCTGGCACCAAATGAGGTAGCAGTCCTTAGACCATGGCACATTAGCATCCGCCCAATAATTTCTTTCAAGATTTGTCGTAAGGTATCCGTTTTTCTCTGATACACATTAATCGTTGACGAAATAGAATCTCTTGGTGCCTATTTGGGAAGAGTCATCAGGTAATACGCACTTACGATGTTCTCTTGTTGTAAAATCTCCTATTATCATTGAAAATCCTTTTATTTGAAAAGGAGGATTTAAAAGCAACGAAAAAAAGAAACATTTATCGCTTTAATTAATGTTAATTAACTACACTCTTGGACCCATAAACACACCCGTACACCACGCACCCAAGCGAGCACCAAGACTATAAAACCATAATACTGAACTACACCAGTACTACACTTCTCTAAACTATATATCATTATAGTCACAGTGGCAGGATAGTTATTCAGCTTGCATAATAAAAGGGAACATACTGCATATAAAACACTCCCTTCATCCGTCCCTCCTTACATACAACAGATAAACACTCCAATGCCAGATCTACTAGACTCTCCCCAATACGTCAATGCTGTATGTCTCCAACTCCTTCTCCAGGAAATGGTTCCCATGTCGGTCCGGGTAACGCAAAAACTTGAAGATATACAAAAAAATAAAGACACGAAAGAGGCAGGCCCGTACACCCAGATTGATACGCCGTTATCGAGTATTCCCGGCGATTTACCTGGCCACGTGGCCGTTTTCGATAGTCTGCATCTTTCTGGGGAGGCGTGTACTATGAGAATTGAGATGTATGGGTTTGAATTGGGGCGTAAACTCACGGAAGTTTTGCTGTACCGGGCTCCTAACCACGCCCGTCTCAGCGATATACTTGAGATCATGAAGTTCATATGCAGAGATGCATGGAAGTGTCTTTACGGCAAGCAAATGGATAATCTCCGAACCAATCATCGTGGCACATTTGTGCTTATAGATACAAATTACCGGTTGACCAGTGGCTTGGATAGTGGTGCGGGTATGCAGGACACCTTGGCCAAGGCACGGGCGTATGCTTATTTGCCGTCCGGTATCATTCGGGGCATTCTCCTGAGTTTTGGTGTTGATGTTTACGTGGCTGCTGATTTCCTGCAGTTTCCATCAATCACATTTAATATCCAAACCTCTATTAATAACTGAGTTAACTGACGGTCATCTGACAGAACTTAACATCCAAATCTAGAAATTTGCGTGCGTGATATACTGATGTTGACACTTATATTCAAGCGTGAAATTGAACTACGGTAACGAAGTATTATCTTGAACTAAGATGGTGGTATTTTTTTTTTCATCATTCAAGCTGGAGTCGAGACTTCAATTGAGACTTGAGGCAACCGAGAGTTGATAATATGATCTGACGGATATTTTGACATATCTTGATATTCCCTAATGCTTTGAATGTGCATATCTACTTAAGTCTGGATAATTACAAGCAAATCTGGAAATTACAGGATTTTACATGTTGCTATGGAGATCTCTGTTGGAATTTGGTATGAGCCATGATTTCAGCATTGAGAGTTGGTATTGAGGTTATCTCATTTGCGTCTTCAATGGAAAATAAAAGACTGAGTCCTGAACTTACTGAAAGATGTCATTGAGGTGTGATACTCAGAACGTGGCAGCCGTAACTTGATATTGAACCTTTTTGAACTGAGACTGAGTTACTTCAGGCTGAATTCTATGACTTGCAATTGACATTCATATTGAGATTCATATTGACACTTGTTGGGACTTATATCTGTGTCATATGAGACTTGAGATCTGGGAGTTGATCGGGTTGACTTGAACAAAGTCTGTACAAGATCTGAAAAATCAGTTTCAGAGGCATGAAGCCAAGCACGTCATTTCTGAACCCTTGGAGTTATCTCTATGCTCGGTCTGTCTGGGCTGTGGCTCTTCCAGCCCCTTGATTCACCCACTACAAAGCCGAAAAGGTTTTCACAGTTGACAGAATTCTACATAAGCTGACATGAATGAGACTGAATGACACTCAATGACACTCAATGATACTCAATGGGATTTATTTGAGACTCATATACTGACAATTATGCCAGTGCCTTTAAATTGAGTTCTGAATAAGGCTTCACATCCAAGTTATAAATCCCAGCTCCATAGGCAACTATGTGTAGGTTCTTAATGATATGATTGAATGAGATTCCAATACCAATGTAATGAAGATAGAAATTTTAGGCTATTCGTAATTTCCTTATATGCAGGATCATTCATTCGACAAACCCAACGAAACTCAACATCTGTCACCAAAGATGTAAGCCATGAGGTAAACTCAAGACTTTTCTCAAGCTTTTATGACTTAACCGGTACGAGTTTGTAGTCTTTGGGTGGGTTCAGTGGAGTGGTTACGAACCCTGACCTTCATATATTCCTCGTCGACCTTACAAAGACTAGAATGGCTAGACCACAGCTAATTTAAAGCAGTCAAATACATTCTAGTTACTCTCCAAAAAAGCTAATATTTAACTAGTGGCGCTGGAATCAACTCTGCTTGGAATAAATTATTTGCATAACTGAATAGAACACTAGGAGCAAGAATTAAACTTCTGTTAGAATTATTATGCGACCTGGGACGTTAAGCCTGTATTCGCATGAGGTTATAAGCTTCTAACGGCTTGTCAAAGGT